>JAQIUQ010007632.1:0-302411 GCA_030378365.1 Hybognathus amarus
GGTTACGTATTGCTGAAGTTAAAAAAAGGGGACTGACATGTGATGTCCATTGTAATGGACACAGGGTCTGAATGGGTTAAGTGCATCATTCGGGTATTTAAAATGTACTATTTCTATTTGGAATTGTCATGGGATTGTAGTTTCCCTTATTAAAGTCGTCAAATACACAGTCTTGAACCTTTGTCTTTTTTATGGCTTTAAAATCAAATGTGATTGTTGTGAATCACCTCATTTCAGGTTAATTTGGTTCATGGCTTATGACTTATGACTGGTTCATGGCTTATGAAATACATCTGCTATCAAGGTTTGTGATTTGGAAATTGTGTTTTTTTAACTCAACAGGTGAGTACGTATTTTATTGAACCCGTAACCTGCCATAAGTAGCTCTCTAACAGAGTTAATTGTGAAGCATTATCAATTGTGAAGTCGTATTATTATGGTTTTAGCGCTGTGTGTGTTGGAATTTATTTTCAAGGAAGTACCCTGTCTATTAATGGGTAAAACTCAGTGCCGATCCTGACCTCCCTGGGGCCCTAAGCAAAATTCTGCTAAGGGGCCCTCTAGTCTACAGCCTGGGCATTGATGCAACTAGTGATGCAGATATCAATAATCCCTGTGAGTGATGTCATCATTGATATCAAGAATTAACTTTTGTACAAGTGAACATGTAATTCCTGATATCAAAAATAGACATTGGTAGATAAAAATGTAACTAAGGGGCCTTACTAGTAAAAAATAATCAAGAATTCACATTGCAAATAGTAAAAAAAAATGTTATTCTTGATATCAAAAATACATAAACTGTGAATGAATAAAATGGCTTGCCATGGCATGTTAAAGTTTTTTTTTATTATTATTATGCATGTTGAAGCAATTCTTGATTTATGGTTATTATTTACTGAGGGATGTGCATCCATATTGACCAGTATGTCCAGCTAATCAACATTTTAAATTCAATATAGCCTATATATCAATAGTCAATCAATGTCAAATTGTCAATATTGCTTTCCATCTTGCATAATAAGTGTTGCTGCAGTTGTTTAGAATGTTTAACTACACATTGACTGAGACTAGATAATCAGTGTCTTGTTTTAAAAGTATGTATGTATAATGTGTACTTTGATGAGGAGTGCCATCATTTCCCGCCCATATATTGTACAGTATGTCCACATATATTTCTGCTTGAAAAAATGCGCGTTTCATTTCGTGCACGCGCATATGAACGCATGATAACCTAACACACGCGACGCGGCTTATCTTTCTTTTCCGAGCTGCAGTAAACAAACACCGTTGCACAACTTGCACTTTGTTGTTTATCAAAAACAAACGTAATAAATAATTGTATTTTACTCTCACTTTTGTCAGTCAGGTACAAAGAAGTGATGCAAGAGATGCACTGCCGTCTGCCCAGCTGCACATAAACTTTACTTTGCTGACTGACATCAAACTTGGATAGGAGAGAACACAAGTTTACCTGAATGTTGTTCCCGCAATTCACTCTCATGTTTTTTCTTCTTCCTCTTATCGTGGCCAGAGGGATAGTTTTCGCTTCATTTTGTCAACATTAATTGACGCGCTATGACACGAGGAGGGGGAGGCGGGGCCTTGAGTAATTTGCGGGGCCCTACGCAGCTTGCGTAGTGAACGTATAGAGAGCCTAAGTCCCGCCCTCCGCTTCCGGTTAATGGGACCTTATTTCGGAAAAAATATGAGTGGGAGTCAATGGCGAGAGATAACTTATCTTTTTATTCCGTCTGAACTGTGTCCTGGATTACACACATGATGTTTGTCAATTTAAAAGATAATTATGAAAGTCAAGAAAGTCGCAGTTCGTCATAAAACAGAAGAGTAACTTTTAGTTTTATGTGAAAAACCCTCAATGAACTAACATCTCCCGGGAGGCGAAACAACGAGCAAGATCAGCTGCTGTGTGTGTGTGCAATCTGGAACAACACACTCATGACTGTAACGTTACGATTATAATGGAAGACTATAGAAACAATGACATAGCCTCAGTAAAGTTAGCTTCATTCATTGAGAGAAAATGTGCGCCTTTGGGATTTGTAGTCTTTGTAATTACGTATTTTCACAGTGTTATATCTCAACAGTTTTACATCAAACTGCGACTTTCTTGACTTTAAAATGTATCTTTTAAATTGACAAACATCATGTGTAATTCAGCGATCAATTTAAACGGAATCAAAATATTTGTTATCTCTTGCCATTGACTACCATGCAATATTTTTCCGAAATAAGGTCCCATGGTGGTCGACCGGAAGGGGAGGGACTTAGGCTCTCTATAGACCTTATGTAGCCACGCCCCTTTTCAGTGCTGCGCTCGTTGTCTTTTGCCTTCCGGCTGGTTACTTCCGGGTTCTGGACTGACTACAGTAACACGTCTCTGTCCATGCGGGGGCGCTCGCGGTCGAGTACAGAATGAATGGGAGTCAATGGGGTTTCACCCCCAGAAATACACTTTTCTCATGATGTAATTTTTTGTCAAGTAATTTGAAAGTTGCATTCAAAAGGGAGGGCTAAGATAATACACTCAGCTGAAAAATACATTTTTAAGTTCACTTATCTGTTCTAAAAATCCGTTCAAAAATGTGATGACGTCACACAATAGCACAAATGCTAGCGTGTTCTGGCCAACAACGGCCTAACCTGTAAGAAATCTAAAGGACATAAGTACTCGTTCATTTGACTTTTGGCCTATAATCTATATTGAACTTGCGGAATCAACAATAAAATCTATGTTAATTTAACGACAACCAGGTGAAAGAGACACATTTAGCCGTTTAGCCCCATAGACTCCCATTCATTCTGCTCTCGCCAGCGATCACCTCCAGTGGAATTCTAATGGAACTGCAACCAAGATGATACACAATGGGGCTAACAGGAAGTGCCAAGGCTCTCCGTTAGACGGGCTCTGCTTCCGGTCTGTATTTTGACAGCGATCTTTCATAGGCATGAATGAACTGCTCGTAAAAAAAATCCCGGTCGACATTTGTTAAGACATCTGCTTTACAATGCTTATGATAAACATTACAATGCTCATGATAACTTCTGTTAACTCTACAATAAGTAAATCCACTTCACCAGCTAATTATTCCTCGACAGCGATGCCATAGAAATATACAGAGCGACCGCGAAACCGGAAGTTCAAAGACAATATTCTGCAGATGACCGGCACCCACGTTTCTCTGGTGCATCTGGTCAAGGTCTGTAGAGCGGATCGGCTCTGGTAAAACTACAGTAACGTCTTCAGCTAGTCAGTCCATCTACACTGGTTATTTCTGGCCCTGTAGTGAGTGTTTCAGTTTTATGAGCAATAGGACAAAGAACCATATTCATTCACACAATCACGCAGGGCCGAAGCACAACCACAGCAATGTTCTTCCTAAAAATACATGCAGTTTTGTTTTTACCTGCTAGAGGTCCAAAGGTTACACACTGTACCTTAAACTGGTTCATTCTTATGTTTCAAAAGTAATTAAAACTAAATACATAAAATGATCTCATGATGGGGTAATTTTCTATATAGACCTTTTTTTTTACGGAAGCATGACGATAATATAAGTATGTACAGTCAGCTGGACGTTATTCCAAAATAACATATTTGATCACAATTTAACAAAAATGGAAAGGTATTTACGGCACAGTTTTCATTCAGATGTTTATTCCTCCATATGTAATGCTTTACTCAGTCATAACACATTTAATCCTGTATTTTCTCCCTCATCTAAACTGCACAAGGCATGTCACATTCCTCTGGTCTGATATGACATCCCACCACACCCATTGTACAATCACAAAGGAAGCAGGCCAGCAGAAATAGTTCACAACAGCACACAATGCACCAATCTCTGCACAAATCAACTCAAACTTAGAGCACAACAAGCAGGAGCGAGCATAAAGTGGCAGAGAAGATTCTCTGCTGGTGTAAATTCTTCAATAGCATGCATTTCTTTCAGTTGCTATACTGGAGAGAATGGGTTAGAATGAATCATATCCTGCCAAGAGACTTATTAGATGTTTCCTTAATCCTCCCTCTCATACAGATGCAACCCCATTGCATACTTTAAAAAACTGAAAGGTTGTAAATGAACAAAATTGAGCCATGCTACAACATTGGTTTTCCAAAGAAATTGTATACAGCAAGGTTCCTGAGTATCTATTGAGCCCAGAAAACTGGAAGACAGAGGAAAATGTGTTCATGAATGTCTTTCCGCTCCTCTTTATGGTAGAATTATTCTGCTCATTTCACCCAAAATTCTAATTGATAGAATTTGCAACTATTCCTTACCTAGTTATGGTGAATCTATATTTGTGTTTGTTTAGCCTGTGGGACTAGGTGAACATTTGGCTAGACTGCTGTGTGACTCTGATGAAGGTTGTCCTGCGGCTCAGTTCTTTGAGTTTGGCAGCTCCTACATATGTGCATGTGGACCGCAAACCACCCATGATGTCCCTGATGGTGTTTTCGACGTCACCTCTGTAAGCCACCTGGACAGTCCTGCCCTCTGATGCCCTTGAAATCACATCAACAGATGTACACATAAGATGACCAGAAATATCAGTTATGTAGCTGTGGTGCCACACTTCTTTTAACAAATGCACTTAAACCTCAAAAAGAATTGGCTTAAATATGCCCTAAATAATGTATGAAAAACATCCTCACCTGTACTCTGCTACCCCTCCGACATACTTCTTCATGGCTGTGTCCGAGCTCATCCCATAGAACATCTTGAACTTCTTGCCGTCTTTCTCAATGATTTCACCAGCACATTGATCGTGTCCCGCTAACATTCCTCCCAGCATGACAAAATCTGCCCCAGCGCCTAATGAAAATGTATTATTAGATAGATTAAAGGCCCGTTCACACCTTGAACAATACCTATAAAGATAACTATAACAATAATATTCACAACCACACAACGCACAATAACATTATGTCGTCTCCTGCTTTAACCCTTGTGCATGAATTAAAAAAAGTTACAAATAGGTAAAAAGAGGACAAAAATGTCCACGTCAAAAAACGTTAAAATGTGACGCTTTGGAGCACAGACTTAAGTTTGGTCTCATTTTAAAGAAGACCCTTTGCAGATTATTTCTGAAGTAAAAAAATAATAAGTAAATCTAAAAAAAGTTTATGAAAACTATTTATAAAAAATATTTTATATAAAATATATATTTCATAAATCAGGTTGAACTCAAAACTGCAATAAAATCAAAGCCATAAATCTAAATATGTTGTGTTCCAAATTTGAGGATGATGTCTCAAAAATGAGCTTACGGTAACAGTTTGTTTGGGCGTAGTAATGTATTTTCCCCATTGGGTGCCAGCAAAGCCCCACTGGTTTTTTCTCTCTCAGTATTACAAACACACACATGCGCACACACATATATTTTTCTAAAACACATACTAACCACACTGACATCCATACCAACACACACACACAAATATTGTTGCATAATTTATCCAGTTGGCTCTATAGTATGCCGAAGCAGAAAACAGGAATAAAGCGATATTTGTTTTATAGGCCAAACTTATAAAAAATGGCACCATCTGATAAAAAAATTTAAAAAATAAATTTAAGCCTTGCCATCAGAATGCCTCTTCACAAAGATTGCATAATTTTATAGTTAACTGAACCGGGGATTAAAAATGGCAGTTTTAATGGGTTTCAATGGGGACATTTTTATCCCAAGGGGAGGGAGTATTTTTTGTACATAATGCAAAAAAAAATATTTTTTTAAGAAAATGATGGTGAAATAGTAAAATTCCAATAAAATACACACCTGTGCCAAGTTTTTTGCAGTTAGCTTTAACACAGGCAAAGTGATCAAAAAAACAAAACTGAAAAGGACAAAAATGTCCATAAGGATGCACAAGGGTTAAATTCCTGAGCTCCCTAAAGCAAGATGGATTCTGATTGGCTATCAATGATTTTATCTTTAAACAGCTGGGAAGAAAAAAATATTGTGAAATTGATTCCAACAATATCGTTCCTCTGTGTGGTTCGTTAGTTGCAGTGTGGACTACGCCAATCTTCAGAATGATTTTTAAAACTATCATTATGTCCGTGCTGTGAATGGGCCTTTGTAGGACAACAATAGATATAATAGTACAAAAACAGTAAAATGGTGCTTTCATTGTTTGGTGTTGACACATGAAACCACTCACTGCTCACCAAAAGCTTTGGCAACATCCCGGGGCAACTGCAGCCTCCATCCTAGAACAAAAAAGAAAGCTTTACAAACTCCTGCCTCTATGGTCATTTAAAGTACAGCACAGTTGAAAAGCATTCGTATAGACCTTAGTCTGGTTAAGACCGACGCCATATTGAATTTAATGCAGATGAAAGCTTTGAGGGATAGACTTAGTCTTTACAATGGTATACACTGTACAAAGGTCATAGATCACTTCATTTTGCCAACTCACAACTTTCAACAGCGTCGCTTTCATTCCTTTTAAAAATTAAATATGGCGCTACCTCAACTAAGGTCTTTAGCTCCAATGGTAAAGTGTGGCACTAGCGACGCAAAGGTCTATCCGCAGTTTTCAGTTTCCAAAAATGCATGAGCTGATAAAATATTTTATTTGAATCCAAAGTTGCTTTGGGCTACTTAGAATGAATTTTGATCTTACCGTGTCAAACCTATAAAACAGAAATTGCAATTTAGCTGGATTTAATTTATAAATAAATTCACCAGTAATTTCTCCACGATTGCAACTAGAACTGTTAAAACAAGCTTGTGTGTCTCATTAAAGGAAGAAAAGTATAAAGAAACTACATAAAAGGTGTTTTTGTTTAAAATAAAAATAATTATAATAGCATGCTGCAGCGATACCGTATTTTTGCAATGCCAAAACTCGAAAACAAGTTAGCATCTTAACATTTAAGGTTCCACCATCAAAGTCGATCTGTTTTTAAATGGGTTTTTGGTCTAAAATAATGTCTGTGGTTAACACAATATCAAGATACTTTCACAATTTATTCTATAACATAAAATACATAATTAGTAGCCCTGCTTTTACAGCCTACAGGTTTAGCTTTTTACTTCTGCCAATTTAATTTAGGCTTCAAAATTCATAAAAGTTGTGTTTATTTGCGAAGATTATCATGATGAGCAATATGTGTAAGAATCATAAACCTTTGTAGGACACAAAACTTATTTTATGCAATAATTTAAAAGCTAATGGAATATTAGCTATTGGGTTTTTGTCCTGGAAACCAGGGTGATGCCAACTTCTGGGTTAGTCTAAAAGAATAATCGTCACACAACACGTCTGTTTTGGTGTTAATCAGCCTTTCTGATGGGACAAATAAAACTGACAAGGTAGGGAAACACTGGAATAGAATTGAGGATGCTGCCCTCTTGTGGTAATGTGATGTTATTTGTATGTGGGTTCCCAACTGCTTATCTATCCAGTACCACCTCATTGCAGTGCACGTAGATCCAGGGGGTGGAGTTGGATCCAGATCAAAGGGGTGGAGATGGGTAGGATTAGGGGTGGGGTTAGGGATCAGAGAGGCTGAGATGGGTAGGTTTAGGTATATGTAAGGTGGGAGGAGTTAGATCTGGATTTCAGTGTTCTGCAGTGAGGACCATCTCAATCTATGCCTTGCATAATGGATGGCGTAATGCTGAACCATGAAAACCATTTCATTTAAAGAGACTCACAGATATTATGTGTCCTTTCAGTCCATGGGCCGAGTCAGCACACTCAATAACAGCACTCAGTTGAGGATAACCCACACCGGTCTTAATGCGTGTGGTGCACACCGAACCTAAAGATCACAGTGTTTTCAAACATCATTAACATGCTCCAGATACTGTAAGGAATGCTATTTAATATGAAGGACGATTACCTGGCCCAATGCCCACTTTAATGATATCAGCTCCAGACAGAATGAGTTCCTCCACCATCTCTCCTGTCACCACATTTCCTGCCTATGTGATCAAGATCCTTTTGTTATATGACATTTGTTGTTCAACAAACACAAATAGGTAGCCTATACTTATTTGATGCTTGGGCAAAAATCTCACCATGATTGTGTGCTTTGGAAACTTTTCCCGAACTTTTTTGACAAACTCCACAAAGTGTTCAGAGTAGCCATTGGCCACGTCCAGGCAGATATACTGGATGAGAGGAATGGCCTCCAGGATGCTGGACAGTTTTTCCAGATCCGCCACTCCACTGCCTGAGCTCGCCGCGATATGCTGAGGACGAGATGGTAGATATGCTTAAAGGGGTCATCGAATGCAAAATTCACTTTTATATGGTGTTTGCATATAAATGTCTTTGCAGTGTGTGGACACAACCACCATACAATGAAAAGAATCCTTTCGCTCCTTTTTTAATTCTCAAGAAGCCTAAATAACAATCAAGCCGTTTGGATTTTCTGAGCATATTGCTCATGCTCAATTTAAACTAAATCAAAATATTTGTTATCTCTCGCCATTGACTACCATACAATATTTTTCTGAAATAAGGTCCCATGGTGGTCGACCGGAAGGGGAGGGACTTAGGCTCTCTATTGGGTTAGCTGCGCACTGTGATTGGCTCGTCGCGTTTGAGGGTGTGGCTTAGCCATAGGTCGATTAGCACGCTTTTTCAGCCAGGACCAGGAGAGACCAAATTAGTGAAATCAGCTGGCTCAGTTCAGTTCAGCAATCAGTTCATGGGTGGAATAAACATATTGCAGAACTTTTACTTTCTGACCCCTGGACTTTCCACATCTGTTGCTAGGTAGTTGCCCGATCGTTGTGGCTAGTTGCTAGGGTATTTTGGCTAATTGCTGCTATTACATTACTAGGGTGATCTGAGGATAATAGCTGGGGGATGCCAGGCCTTTTCTATGGTGTTCTTGGTTCTTAGTGTTTTGTCGACATGATTTGTTGTTGTTTTTTTCCACGACAGACGGTTCTCAAAAACATTATCAAAATGATTCCTGTTCACACGGATCTGCAGAAACGACTAAAAAGGCTGTATTATGCATGCCAGACAAGTAATTGCCAATGTCGCTTAGTAAAGAAAAAATTATTTGTTATAATACATAAATTCGTTTTCATAAAAAAATTATTCAAACTAGACAATGACTAGAGCTTGAAACAATCTTTGTTGCATTCATTTCCTATGATCACTGTAAAGCTGCTTTGAAACAACCCGTATTGTAAAACGAGCTATAGTTGATAGACTAAATCTTTTAATTAAACTGCTTTTGATTAAGCGAGGCAAGGAAAACATTTTTGTCCATTCACCTCAAGGCACTCTGGATG
The DNA here is from genome assembly GCA_030378365.1 of Hybognathus amarus. Taxonomy (NCBI): domain Eukaryota; kingdom Metazoa; phylum Chordata; class Actinopteri; order Cypriniformes; family Leuciscidae; genus Hybognathus; species Hybognathus amarus. The sequence goes on from JAQIUQ010007632.1 coordinate 9,289, forward strand.
ACTGGCTGCAAAAGTCTTCCACTCCTCCAGGGAGTAGTGCTTCTGGATGGCTGTGAAGAGAGTGTACTGAAAGACAGAGCAGAGAGATGTCTGAGAGACCAGCAAAGTGTCTGGCACCGAGACAGACAGAAATATAAGAGCCTCTTGATCCCAGTGCAGGGAAACAGGACACAGCTGATTATGTTTCAGTGATAATCACAGAGATAAAACATGGTAAAACAAGACTTTTCCAAGGTTATGTTTCAGACGTAGGTGCTGTGTTTCTTCAGTTAGTGAGCTTTGTTTAAAGAAGCACTCACCTTGCTGAGCACCTGTGCCATCTCAAAAGTGCCGGTGGTGTCCATGTTAGCAGCGATGATCGGGATGCCATTGTAGGTCTGCTTTGAGTTCCGGAATGTGAAGGTCCTCTGCAGGTCAACCTTCAAGAACAAAAAATAAAGAGGAAATTACTTTTTAAACATACAAACAGTACATGCGACCATCTGAAGAGGCTGATTTTAATGGATAAACCCATAATCAACCCAAACATCCTGTGTTCCTAGATTCTGTTATCCTGTCCCTGTAACATAGCATGAACTCACAACTGAAAGATATTTAGACCCATCTAACTGTAACAACTGAGCTGGAGTCATTCTCCACATCTGGTGGATGTCAAATACAGTGTTCAATGAGCGGTAGTGCTTTCTCTGAATAAAATAAGGAGTGTCCGTCTGAAATTTGAAACAAAGCATATTGATAAATATTACACAAGAGTGAGGCAAGCAGTGAAATTACATACAGTATTAGCATTTTTCTGTGGTATTTTAAGCCTCTGATATCTGGTATGTAGAACCACTAAGCAAAAAATTTGTAGTTATTTGAATTCTGCTGTTATATCTATTCTTTTGTTGAAAAACATCAAAAATTGTGTTTCTTCAATAGCTTGATACAATTGTCTGTAATAATACACCCATATTTACATTTGTTTGCACGTTCAGATGAATGTTAATGTTTAATGGATATTCTTGAATAAGGTGTTTTATGAACCAAAATTCAAACTGACTTCATACAATGTCAATCAGGTATATGTTTACTTGACATTTACATGTATGTCATCAACATGTGTATATGCCAATGCTTTGCTCTACTCTGATTGACAAAATGCATCTATGCACTGTTGTTGTTATTATTAGTGTCTCTTTGCAATTCCACTGATTTTTTTTTTTTTTTTTTTGATGGGTCACCGAATTCGATGTAACAAGGGAACTAAAATGTTTAGGTGTTATATAATGTTTGTAAAAGTTTTTATGGTATTTATTATTTGATATAGTAAAATGTGACACACCGATGCAACTTACCTGTTTATTATTATAATTATTAAAATGTTCCTCAATGCAATTTTGACCCGGTTTGAGTTATAGTCAAGTGCAACTTACTTTTTGCAAAATACGAAAGATTTTAAAATTTAAAGTTAATTTAAATTGTAATAATACCTTTTTTTATTGTCAAATTTATTTTGGTCTTATTTGGTTTTTACTGTCAAATAAGTGAAGCCTTGGCGAGTGCAAAAAGCCCATTTAAAAAATAAAAAATTTCTTCTTACCAACCCCAAACTTGCAAATGGTAATTTATCATCACAATATGACCAAATTCTGATTAATATCATCCATACAGCCAAGAGACTGTGGTGGGCTTAAGTGAAATTGAGCTAAATCATCAGTCTTGTCTGCTTGTGAAAAAAAAGGCTAACTGATATGCACAGAAGCTATCTCTCTCACACACACACACACACTCAGGTTCTCCGAATCAGTTCTCTGTGATTTCCAGTAACTGCTGCAGTCACACTACACTGCCTTATGAATAATCATCCTGCTGCTATTTACTGAACTGATTTTGTGCTGTGGGGAACAAATTCACCATTCTCCTGTTTGAAGAGACATTTCACAGACATGATTGGGATCCTCTTATTGTTGATGTTTAAGGCTAGATCAGTGATCGATTACTGCAGGTTATAAAGAGGGCCTCAGCTGCTCTTCTATTTTAATGAGCCTGTATATCATCACACAACTGTTCCTGTCCGTACAGTGACAGCCATCAGATTAGCCCGACGCAGATCTCACCCCGGCACTTTACGTCATCCTGCAGTGAAAACCTCCTCTGAATTCATCAGCCACAACACACATAGGAAACAGTAGATGATCAATGTTGTAAACATGACAGATTAGCATGTGGATTTTGAAAGCGGCCGTTTAACTAAGAAAGCTACACTTTAACTGGAACACAAATAAAGTCTGGGTGAAATATGAAAGAATTACAGGCATACAACCCATGAAGATAATCAATAATTTTGGGATTGTTATGTGTCGTTGGGTGGACCTATAGTGTGACCAAGAGTTACACGACAGTGGGATCTGTTTAAAAATAGGCCTGAAGCATGCCAACATGTTTTGAAAGCACTAGCTCTCAGATTGCGTTCCCTTAGCCTGGTCAGTTGACCCTGAAAACCACTGGACTTGTTTCAAGACACATTAACACCATGAAATCAAGGGAAACCAACATACAGGAGCACTATCTGATCAAGCTTGATAAACTGCTATTGGTTGAAGCTTAAAAATGGGCCCCATAAAAAAAAACAGATGAACTTCATCAAGGTCATCCTAATTTTCAGTTTCATTCTTTGCCCAAACATGGATTCAGCACTCTTGGTACTAGTTTAAATGTATCTTTCAGGTATAACAAGACAAGGTCAGTGGCACAATTTTTTAACAGAAACAACAAGCATTTGCTCTTACCTCAGACCTGCTCTTCAGACTGCTCCTCTTTGGTCTGAAAAGGACATCTTTAAAGTCCAGTTTGAGGTCAGCATCCACCCGTGGCATAGTGACAGGCCTGAGAGCGGATGAGAATCTCCTGAGACGGGCTGGTGCAGTCACTGGTCCAGAGCTCCAGGCACCAAACCCGAACCGGCAGAAGAACAGCGTATTTATAGTGTAGAAAGGATCGTCACTGCCCAGGCCCCCATGACTTTATTTGGCATGGCCTGTACGCTCTCTCCAACCCTCTCTCTCCTCTCTATTCCCCTCTCCGCCTGCATTCAGTCTACTCTAGAGTGGCAGAAGCAACAGTGATAAAAGTGTTTCCTATGGCTGTCTGACACACACAAGCACAGTCACTGCAGCTCAGCTGATCAGCACTGCAGTGTGTGTGCAGAGCTCCTGCTGTCCAGCAGAGGGATTGCTCCTCTGAATCAATGAGTGGACTCGTGGGAAATAAGAGAGAGAAAGAGAAGGAAGGGATGGTAGAGGAAGGACATGAAATACATTTTAAGTATCGTAAGGACCTGCTTTGCTCCTGAAGCTTCGAAGATATCAGCCCACTCATCAGGGTCAAAAAACTGCGCGTGGAAATCAGGAGCCCGTGTAGCTGAATCCAGGGGGGTAGTTTTTAATCATGAACTGGACATAATCAGATATGTGTGCGCCTCTCCAGTACCACCAGAACGCGGGCACTGAAAACACCCCCAACAAAGAAGAGGACTGGCCCAGGCTGGTTTATATCGAAAACCGAAAGATGATGAGCAGCATGATAGAAGACAAAGAACCAGCGATATCTGACCCAGAGTCACTAGCATGATTGATCACACCTCACAGACGCGCGCGCGTGTGCACTGTGGTCACTGTGACTAATGCATGATGATCAGTTCTATCCGCATTAGAGATTTCTGCCGACTTAACTTGCGATTCAGCCTAATGCATTGCAGACCCAAACAATTGTAATTTCTTCCTGGCTAAACATTATGCGATCGAACACGTGACTACAACACATGACTCCCCTTCTAACCACTCATAACAAAGGATGGGGAACCAAATAAATATAACGTTTGTAACGGGAATCTGTCTATTCTGGTGAAAGAAAAAGCTTTCGGTTCCCGGTCGAACTGAACTGAACCCTGCCACTGTTCCTTTAGTAAAATGGGAAATGTCACTTTTACTACCTCTAATATAAAACTAAATATTTAACTGCCTTTTCAAAGACAAAATAAAAAAATAAGCAATATAACTTGAACAACTTCTTGAAGTAGCAAAAGTAATGTTGGTAACACTTTACAATAAGGTTAATTTATTAAACATTAGTATATTAACTAACATGAACTAACCATGAGCAATACATTTGTTACTGTTTTTGTTCATCTTTGTTAACGTTAGATAATATAAATACAGCTGTTCATTGTTAGTTCATGTTAGTTCACAGTGCATTAACTAATGTTAACAAGATTTTAATTAAGTATTAGTAAATGTTGAAATTAACATTAACTAAGAATGAACAATACTTCTTCAGCATTTGTTAATCTTTGTTAATGTTAACTAATGTAGTTAACTAATGAACCTTATTGTAAAGTGTTACCGTAATGTTTATAGACCATTTCACAAGATGTAAACAACACTGGTCCAGAAACACTTCCTGTTTCAGTTTGTAACTGTTTTCTTTATTTCACATGTAAAGAAAACATCTTAAAGATGTTTGTTTAACTTTTTGATTCAGTTTTAAATGTTCTGTTGGTTGTATTTTATCCCAGCTTTTATGTAGTGTTAAAAAACTGAAACAGGAAGTGCTTCTGGACCAGTGTTGTTTACATCTTGTGAAATGGTCTATGGGCTAGTCTACAAATAATATATAACTACACTATAGCCTAAATAAATATAGGCTAACTAACCAACTTTTATTTTGCAACCTAAAAAAAGTTCAGCTCAGCATATATACTCAGACAGACATACTCATAACAGTTAGTTAATTAAACAAAGGAATGCATTGTTTTTCTGCACTGTATTAATAATTCTGTATTTTCAGCTTCAGAACCATGAATATTGTTATTGTGGTGTCTCTATTGTCCTGTGCATTGGGTTTCCAGCACTAAGTTTGAGCCTATTTACACCCACAATGTAATATCAATTGTATATTCTTTGCTAGATAACAGAAAAGGTTCTAACAGTTTTACATTTTTTAATAATGTTCACCACAAGTAATAGACTACATTGTAACCTGGTCAAAAATTAGTAGTTTATTTGTAATTGCCAGCAATTAGGCCTTTGTTGTTTCTTCACTCATTATGACCTATATCTGCATTGGATGGCCAATTTCACATGTATTTTGTGTATTTTCAAAATACAAAATAGAGCATTTGTATTTAAATAAATTTTTTCACAGTATTTTGTATTTAAATACATTTTTTATTCATGCCATATGATATTATTCAGATAACAATCTGAAAATGATATTTAGTGTGTCATTCAGTTGGTCGTTTTTTATTATGCAATCATATCAAATAGTCTGTGATAAAAATAAAAATAAACTAATTTATACAAAACTTTCTTAAAACAAATGTCATTAAAATCATTTTTAAAGTCCCTGTGAACCAGCAGTTACAAACAACTTTTCTCCATTGTTGTGATGTATTTCCAAGTAAAACAGAATATTGATTAAGGCAGGGTTTTACTTTAGCGCTCCTCCTTTCCATCTCTGGCTCATAGCAGACTAACAGTTTGAGGGGAGTTGCCGCACCATAGCATATTACAGGAAGAGAAGAACAGTTATTTCGAGGAGGGAAAGAGAACGTATTTGAATAAAGATTATGAGGGTACATGATTTTTTTTTTTTTTTATATATATATTTTTTTAATTAATAAAGTGCACCGATAAATCATTTATAATAAGCACTACAATATTGCATATAACGCAAATTGAAACATTTTATTTCATGGTACCTTGAAAAAACTTTAAGTTTTAAAGGCTTTAGGTTTAGGCCACCCCGTCCAGCTTGAGTGTCCAGGCTTCAGCGGCTGAGAAAGGCAGATCAGGCAGGAGAATTATCAGTCCTGTTGTTTTCAGAGGAGTCCATTTCAAAGGCTCAGGGTTCCCCAACAAAGTTATCTGAACAGAGTTGCAACAGATAATTCATTGATGTCTTACAAAAAAAAAATTGATCAATGGCCTAAATTCTATTGAATTCTTAAATATTTACCACTGTGCTGTCAGAGGTCTTGGGCATAGAAAGCTGAAAGGTGTTTTGCATGGGATTGGAGGTGAAGATGGCATATACAGTGCTGGTGTTTTTTGAAGTATACCTGAAATTAAAGTAAAATTTAAAACATTATACTGAAGCTGTGAAAGATAGGAGGAGGTTTAAAAACATCAACACACCAGGTAAGAACTGTAGCATTCTCAGCCTGAACTCTCCAAGGTTTAGTTGCATAGATGGCTTCACCATTGATCTTCAGCCAGGCTCCAATTCCTCTGAGACGCTCCTCAAAGACAGGTGCGATCACGCCGTCTGCTGTGGGTCCCACATTCAACAGGTAATTCCCCCCTAAGGCCACGACGTAGACCAGGTCCTGCGGTCACAACATATGAGAGGTTTATTTTTTATTTTTTTAGAAAATCGAGCAGCAATAATTCCTCTGTAAATATTCTAGCTCTACTGTTCTCATTGAAAACCAGATATCACAAACTTCAAAACAACCTATCACACACTTTTGTTGTTGTTAGCAAAATACGACAGATTGTCAAAGTGCCCAGAGGTCATTCATTTTTCAATGAATTTTACCACTCTCGCGGCAGCGGTGTGAACGCACAGTTAGCCTCATAACACAAACAGCTGACTTGCCGAACCAACTGGTGGCGTTGATTGACGAAACTACAGGTTAACATGGAATGATCACTGCACAGACGTGTAACGTTATAGTGTGCACAGACGTATAACCTTACTACTATAAGGTTGCTATTTCATCTGGTTAGTGCAACCAATCACACAACTATCTGGTGTCATTTACACCTCGAAACAACAACTTTTGTATAAAAACTGGCGACGTCCTGAGCAAGATCCTAGACCACTTTACTTGGTTTCTGTTGCTGGTGAACGGCGTTCTTGCCCGCCAGCCAGTAATTGTGACGTCACGTGCAAAGTATGAAAAGAAACACGTCGCACCTTTATGATAGATGGTAGATCCATCAGTTCTGTTAGCTTCATATTTCGGCGATAACCCCATGATTTTGTGTCCACTGACTGACATTTCTCCCACTTGTGATTGGGCAGCTGTCCAGGAGTGAACTTGTCAGCACAGTTGAAATAACCTCCATGTTTACAGTAACAGCCATTTCCCCATCTGTCATTGGTCACCACCACATCCTGTAAGAGAGCGCAATAATGCAGTTTTTATGATCAGAATTACAATTTGAGACCATTTTAAAATAAGAATGACATGAAACGATGATCTCACTTTGACCGGACTGTCGTTGTAGAGCCAGGCGAGGAATTGTGTAGAGTTCCAATAAGTGTCAGGTGCTTCCCAGTCCCCATCTGACCAAATTAGGTCTGGCTTGTACCTGAGATGTAAAAAACATCACCAATTAACAGTTTCATAAACGTAAAGGTTGATCTTTACACAGACAAATACAACATAACAGTCAGGCTTATGTCATAAACAATTGTTCTTCCTTGTCTAGCCTGTATATCATCACATGACTGATGCAAACCTACCTGTTGACCAGATTGATGAGTTCTGGCATTACTTTTTTAGCAACATAATCCTGAGTCTTGAAACCAGATTCCTTGTCACTCAGATAGATGGGATTGAACCATTCAAACAAAGAGTTGTAGAGTCCATAATGCAGAGACCTAATACAACAAATTAAACATTTTTGGTTAAAATTCAGAAAAGAGAAAGTTCTCAAAACCATACTGAGATATAAACCTCATATTTCACATAAGAACAGTCACAACCATTTTTAATTTTACATTTGCAAGGCTTTGTGTCAGCTGAAGTTGTCCAAGGAGTCTGTTATGCTAAACTGGGATTTGTTATCATAATATTTTAATGTATTATCGTACTTATAAACTGTGGTTTTGCAGCGTAAAATTGTTTTACTGCTTACTTCACTTTGTTAATATTCTAGTAATTTAGCTAGAGTACAACTGTTTAACCTTCCTATTCATTTTCTCCATAGAGGAATTGATTTTTATCAGTAACTTATAACCTCTAAAGACAGACCTACTGCAAGCTACTACAAGGTTGTTAATCGATGTCTATATGCCTTAGTTGAAGCCACCTGCCTGCATTATTTTAATTAGTTATTTAAATAATCATATTTAACAGATTATTGGTGAAAAATTACATTACCCATAATTCTGCAAGAGCCGCCCCAGTCCCATGAAGGCAGCACTGCAAATTATATTATACTAGTGCAAAATCCACATGCAAAATAATGCCCTGGTCCTGCACTGTGCTCACAGGGAGAGTGGCCAGCGGCTAGAGCGGCAAAAGCCAATGTGTGCTTCTTTTAGCAATATATTTAGCGATATTTTCTGCATTTCTAATCCAAACAACGTCAAACTCAGCACTGCACTTACTCTGTGCCCGTAGCAAGACACTTGTCAAGTTTGAGATCTATCGGACTAACAGTTCAAGAGATATGCGATTAACACAGACACACACCGTTATATTATATTCAGTTTCCTTATGCACTCAAACTTTGCATCTGTCTATTTTTCAAGAAAGACTGGTTTAACAAAGAATACATTTTGTTACAGACATACGGAGTTATTCATGTGATCTATTGTGAATTTGTTAATATTTTGGGGGAAATGCATCTTAAAAAAAATATATTTATAATGTATTTGTCAATAAATTAAAATTCCAAACAAAGTCAAAGAAACTCAGTTTAAAATAATAAATCAATATTTATGACTTTATTAGTATGCTCAAGGAAGGGTTTTCTTAGAGATGTTGTTTTCTGTAAAGGAGTCAAACAATAGGCCTACACTTATTTTTCAGTTGTATTGATACTCAGTTAAATGCGATTTTTTATTATGCTTTAATTTCTATAAATAACTACAGTACACGATGACATCTCTGTTACTGAAAAAATATAATTTTGTAATATTTAAATGAATTTTGTTGTAAGATCTAACTAGACTAGAGTATGCAAGATATATGCTTTGTAATGGTTTCCCATAATGAAAATATTTGCATAACAGTTTTTTTCCGCGTTGGAAAGATAATGTAGCATTTGTTATCAGGCTCTACAGACACATACCTCTTTCTTATTGCATTGCCCAAATCTCCAACAAGATCCCTGTGAGGTCCATTATCAACAGAATTCCAATTCCAGGAATTTGGGGAGCCCCAATTTGTGAAGCCTTCGTGGTGTTTCGATGTGAGGACAACATATCTGGGGGAAAAAATCAAAAACAACATTATAAAGACGTAAAACACAAACAAGAAGCATAAGTATCGTAATATAGCCTACCAACTTTGCTCCTGAAGCTTCGAAGATATCAGCCCACTCATCAGGGTCAAAAAACTGCGCGTGGAAATCAGGAGCGAAGTCCGTGTAGCTGAATCCAGGAGGGTAGTTTTTAATCATGAACAAGATATATTCAAAATCATGTGCGCCTTTCCAGTCCCACCAGAACCACTCGCTGCCGAATGCGGGCACTGAAAACACCCCCCAATGAACAAAGATCCCGAACTTCACCTCGTCGTACCATTCAGGCAGAGGTCTGGAGTCGAGACTGGCCCAGTCTGGTGTATATCGAGCACTGAATGATGAAGAGCAGCATGATAGAAGACAAAGAACCAGAGATATCTGACTCACAGTCACTTGCATGATTGATCACACCTCACAGACGCGCGCGCGTGTGCACTGTGGTCAGTTTTGTGAATGCGTGAATGATCAGTACACACATTTCCGCATTGGAGATTTCTGTCGACTTACGATTCAGCATCATGCAGACCCAAATAGCAAGCTTGTATTTTCTTCCTGGTTAACCAGTATGCCAACATGTGACTACAACACATGACTCTCCTTCTTACCACTCGTAACAAAGGATGGGGAACTAAATAAGTTTAACATTTGTTCGGGAACGGGAATCTGTCTGTTCTGGTGAAAGAAAAAGCTTTCGGTTCCCGTTTGAACTGAACCCTGCCACTGTTCCTTTAGTAAAACGGGAAATGCTACTTTTACTATCTCTAATATTATAAAACAAAATATTTAATTGCCCTTTCAAAGACAAAATGAAAAAAAAAACATGACTTGAACAACTTTATAACTAGCGAAATTAATGTTTATAGGCTAGTCTACAAATAAAGTAGAGCTAAACTATAGCCTAAATAAATATAGGCTAACTGTAACCAACTTTTATTTTGCAACTTAGAAAGTTCAGCTCAGCATATGGTTTAAGTTCATAATTCACAGACATACTTATAACAGTTAATTAATTAAACAAATTAATACACAAGACCATTGGCATGGTCACTACAAAAATGCATTTTAAAATATACAAAAACATAATCCATAATAAGCCCCTGCAAATGTATATAAAAACCCTAAACGTAACATTACACAACTTCCCCAGCTGTCTAATATTCCCAAGAAGAATTAACCTTTTAATTCCAAAAAATAATTAAATAATCTTTCTATTCCAAAAATAATATGAAGGAAAAGTGATTGAAGTTACCAGTAGAACAATAGGCACGACCCACCTGATATACTGTCTATTACAAAGATTTTTTTTCTCTACACTATAAATTTATTTTGGCCAAATAATAAAATGACACTAGCACTGAAATTATGTTCACATTTTAGCCCTGGGTTCCAAGGTATCTAACATCCAATGCTATATGATTGTTAAATTAACAATCTGAAAAAATGACATTTGATTTTGGTGTATCATTCAGTTGGTCATTTTTATTATGCAAGCATATCAAATAGTGCATTTTAAAATAATAAAAAACTAATTCATACAAAACTTTCTTAAAACAAATGTCATTAAAATAGTTTTTAAAGTACCCGTGAACCGAGAGTTACAAACAACTTTTCTACAGCGTTGTGACGTATTTCCAAGTAAAACTGAATATTGATTAGCGCATGGGAGTTGCCAAGCCCTCTCAGCAAAGCACATGGCAGGAAGAGGAGAACAGTCGTTTCAAGGGTGGAGGGAAGGAGAACGTATTTGATTGATTAAGATTATAAGGGTACATGATTTTTTTTTTAATTAATGAAGTGCACAGATAAATCATTTATAATAAGCAGCACTACAATATTACATTTAAAAACACAAATTGTATAAATTGAAAAAATTTGAAATTCAATTTTACAATTTCATAAATTGTAAAATTTGAAATTCATGGCGACTTCAAAAGTTTTAAACGCTTTAGGTTTAGGCCACCCCGTCCAGCTTGAGTGTCCAAGCTTCAGCGGGTGAGAAAGGCAGATCAGGCAGGAGAATTATCAGTCCTGTTGTTTTCAGAGGAACCCATTTCAAAGGCTCAGGGCTCCCCAACAACGTCACCTGAACAGAGTTGCAACAGATAATTCAATAATGTCTTAAAAAAACAAAAACATTTTATTCCTGAAATTCTAACAAAATTCATAAATATTTACCACTGTGCTGTCGGAGGTTTGGGGCATAGAAAGCTTAAAGGAGTTTTGCATGGGATTGGAGGTGAAGATGGCATACACAGTGCTGGTGTTTTTTGAAGTATACCTGAAATTAAAGGAAAATAAAGAAAAACATTACGTTGGCTAATTAAGGCCAAACTAGCATTCCAGAAAACGTGCTAGAAGGAAGCAAGACTATAGTTGACTCAATCAAATTAATAGTTGAAAAAGTCATTATTTTTGCTTGTTTTTGCGCACAAAAAGTAAGATTGATCCACTGTAGTCACTTGAACTATTTTAACGATGTCTTTAATAACTTTGAGGCCGGCAAGTTTCAATCCCTCAAGAAGCCTATGGACTAGTTTGGAGGAGTGATCTAGCTCTCAGATTTCATCAGAAATATCTTCATTCGTGTTCCGAAGATGAACGAAGGTCTTATGGGGTTGGAACAACATGGGGGTGAGTAAATATTGACAGATTTTTCATTTTTGGGTGAACTATCCCTTTAAAGGGATAGTTGGTTCGGCCAAAATGATATTTAAACCATGCATTACTCACCCTGAAGCCGTTCGAGATGCATATGTCAATCTTGTTTCAGACTAACACATTTTCAGTTATTTTAGAAAATGTCTTAGACCCTTCAGTGGATATAATGTGAAGAAATGGGGTCCAGCTCCTTCAAGTCCCAAAAATGTGCATAAATCCTTCACAAAAGTAATCCATCCGGCTCCAGGGTGATAAACGAAGGCCTTCTGAAGGTAATCCGTGCGGTATTGTCGTAAAAATATACATATTTAAAACTTTATAAATGAAAATATCTGACTTCCGGCAACGAATCGACGTGCGTCACGGGGATGGAAGTTGGCGGACGTCAGCGTAGGAACCGCCGTGACGTTTCCTACGCTGACGTCCTACCCTCGTACGCCGAATTCCATCATTCCATCCATTTTTGGGACTTGAAGGAGCTGGACCCTATTTCTTCACATTATATCCACTGAAGGGTCTAAGACATTTTCTAAAATAACTGAAAATGTGTTCGTCTGAAACAAGATTGACATATGCATCTCGAACGGCTTCAGGGTGAGTAATGCATGGTTTAAATATCATTTTTGGCCAAACTATCCCTTTAATATAGACCGAGAAGAATTCAAATCCTTTATGACGATCATATGATCGGTTTACTGCCATGTCAACATGTGAACAAACTTTTTGCCCTGAAAATATTTGACATCTAAAGCCTTCCTATCTGGAGCGTTGGAATAATAAAAACTGAAGAGGAAGGGGCACACAATATAAACACAATATATCTTAGCTCAAAAATATTAATTAAGGGAGAATAAGTACACAGTAATTCACAGCTGGAGCTTCTGAACATTTTTGAGGAATAGAAAGATAAGAGGAGGTTTAAAAACATCAACACACCAGGTAAGAACTGTAGCATTCTCAGCCTGAACTCTCCAAGGTTTAGTTGCATAGATGGCTTCACCGTTGACCTTCAGCCAGGCTCCAATTCCTCTGAGACGCTCCTCAAAGACAGGTGCGATCACGCCGTCTGCTGTGGGTCCCACATTCAACAGGTAATTCCCCCCTAAGGCCACGACATAGACCAGGTCCTGCGGTCACAACATACGAGAGGTTAAAAACGTACAACATGAACTTTCATACAAGTTTGTGTCCATGTTTCATTCATATACATTATTTACAATGCAGGAATCTAATATCATCTGTGAAGCACTTTTGCTCAATAGCAACAAATCGCACCTTTATGATAGATGGTAGATCCATCAGTTCGGTTAGTTTCATATTTCGGCGATAACCCCATGATTGAATGTCCACTGACTGACATTTCTCCCACTTGTGATTGGGCAAATGTCCAGGAGTGAACTTGTCGGCACAGTTGAAATAACCTCCATGTTTACAGTAACAGCCATTTCCCCATCTGTCATTGGTCACCACCACATCCTGTAAGGAGCACAAAAATGCAATTTTTATGATCTGAATTACAATTTGACACCGTTTTAAAAAAAGAATGAAATGAAACAATGATCTCACTTTGACCGGACTGTCGTTGTAGAGCCAGGCGAGGAATTGTGTAGAGTTCCAATAAGTGTCAGGTGCTTCCCAGTCCCCATCTGACCAAATCAGGTCTGGCTTGTACCTGAGATGTTAAAAACATCTCCAATTATACAGTTTCATAAATGTAAAACCACACACTAAGTAGGCTGTAAAGGTTGATCTTTACACAGACAAATACAACATAACAGTCACGCTTATGTCATAAACAATTGTTCTTCCTTGTCTAGCCTGTATAGAATCACATGACTGATGCAAATCTACCTGTTGACCAGTTCGATGAGTTCTGGCATTGCTTTTTTTGCAACATAATCCTGAGTCTTGAAACCAGATTGCTTGTCACTCAGATAGATGGGATTGAACCATTCATACAGAGAGTTGTAGAGTCCATAATGCAGAGACCTAATAACATTTATTTAAAAAAAAAGTTATAGTTCATTAAAAATGTATGGATAAAAATGAGGAAGGGAATTATATAAGAAAATATATCCTGTAGCATTTTATGCAATTTTTTACACAATACCTCTTTCTTATTGCATTGCCCAAATCTCCAACAAGATCCCTGTGAGGTCCATTATCAACAGAATTCCAATTCCAGGAATATGGGGAGCCCCAATTTGTGAAGCCTTCGTGGTGTTTCGTTGTGAGGATAACATATCTGAGAAAAATGTAAATAAATAAATACGTAAAACACAAACAGGAAGCGCCAACGCATATCGTAAGTAAGTTACATACTTTGCTCCTGAAGCTTCGAAGATATCAGCCCACTCATCGGGGTCAAAAAACTGCGCGTGGAAATCAGGAGCGAAGTCCGTGTAGCTAAATCCAGGGGGTAGTTTTTAATCATGAACTGGACATAATCAGGTAGGTGTGCGCCTCTCCAGTACCACCAGAACCACTCGCTGCCGAATCGCGGGCACTGAAAACACCCCCCAATGAACAAAGATCCCGAACTTCACCTCGTCGTACCATTCAGGCAGAGGTCTGGAGTCGAGACTGGCCCAGTCTGGTGTATATCGAGCACTGAATGATGAAGAGCAGCATAATAGAAGACAAAGAACCAGCGATATCTGACTCACAGTCACTTGCATGATTGATCACAGACTTGCGCGCGTGCACTGCGAGCAGTAAAAGTGAAGTTTTGCGCTAGAGATTTCTGCCGACTTACATATACATAATGGAGCTCCGAAAACACGGACAAACCAGTTTCTATTTCCTGGTTTATCATATGACAATTCACACGAGACAACAATAACCCATGACTTACCTGCAAAACACCGGCGGTTTGGGCACGTGCTAAATTCATAGACGCCTCATTGGCCGCTGGATCATACGTCATCGACGCCGCCATTTTGCTCCTGGCAACTTGCCATAACTCTCATAAGTGGACTGAAGAAAACGTCCCTTACTATTTTATATATTTTAGGGGACGGGGACCGCAATTAACAGTTGTTCCCGATTCTTATGTTTTTATATACTTTTGATTCACTAAAATAAACCAGCTAATTAGTAAGAGTCTAGTAAAAGAAAGGAGTTCCCATTAATAGTGATCAATACACTGTAATTTTTTTTCTTTTATAAAGAAGATTTTTTAATTGCTTTCTCGAAAACAAAATGTAATAAAAAAAACAAATTGATTTTCATAACTTCTTGGCAAAAAAGTTAATTGACAAGAAAAACAGTCCTAAAAAGTGTTCAAAGCAGATTACTTTAAAGCATAAAAATATTTATTCACACAACTTCCACAAAACATTAAAATCTGTTGTGCCCTCATTGTCATACAGCAAAATATGTTCATAATCCACAATTAGCTACTGTAGATTTGTACTAAACCCAAACATAATGTTTCAAAGCCTTCCCAGCTGTGTAATGTTCTGAATACAAATTAATCTTTTAATTTAACCAGATAATTGACAGTCTTTTCTATTCCACAAAAATATATGAAAGAAAGCAGCTAAACTGGTAGTTTGTTACCAGTAGAATGTTGGTCACACCCTGCCTGCTGCCACAGCCTATTATTGTATGTACTTCACAAAGTCTTTTTGTTCCTTTTTTTTTGGTAAACACGTGCAACTATGGCAATGAACCTACCATGCCATTCTCCCCAAGCTGCTTTGAAACATTTTGCTTATCATCCTCTCTAGCACTAGCCTCCGCTTCATCCCCATCTACTATATACATGGGCCAATCAGAGTCTCTAGCGCCCCTCTCCATAGCTTCAGACTGAATGCAGAGGTTCATGGAGGAGGGATCCTCATTAGTTGTAGTAACAAAGGTGCAGCCATCGCAAAGTCCAAAACGCTTCATTCCCTGGGACACAATGCCTGAGAACACTCGACAGACACCCTTTGCAAACAATGGGCCATGTGGAGCGATGCACCTTCAAAACAAAAACAAAATAAATAGATTTAGATATACTGATATATAAATCGATTTAATTAATTGATTCAAATTATTTATCACAATCCACCTCATTAATTTATATTTAATAAATATTTCAAGGAAGAAAATTCCAACAACATATCTGTACCACTAGTCATCAGCAGTCAACTCATTAACATAGGTTATCATAAGATCATTAACATAAATCTATTATGTGCTTTTTAAGCTTTGGTTATTTCAATTCTATCGTCATTTTTAAAAGCCTATTTA
Organism: Hybognathus amarus; assembly: GCA_030378365.1. NCBI lineage: Eukaryota > Metazoa > Chordata > Actinopteri > Cypriniformes > Leuciscidae > Hybognathus > Hybognathus amarus. The sequence goes on from JAQIUQ010007632.1 coordinate 25,428, forward strand.
TATTTTTTGTATGTATTGTAATATGAATACAAATATTCTTTTTGTAATTTGTATATTCTAAAAAGGCCCAGATTGCCATAGGTCTAAAACTGTAATTCTTCGATTAATATATTATTCTTCGATTAATGTTATGTTTGAGGAATAGAACAATTCAACTGAACAAAAGAATGTTGTGACATTGTCTACAAAATTATGATCAGTGCAATGACATCTTAGTATATTCGATGCATAATTGAAACTGTTACCGACCAGCTATAGTTTTATAGTTAAATACATAGTACATCAAACTAGGGCATATATAGAGTACACTCACATGAAACAATATATACTATATAACATCTCGGCTCCAAATGCTTATATCGTCACAGAATATTATTGCACAGTTCTCTATATTCACATACATGCAGAATACATAAAGCTATTTAAACAGTATAGCAAAACTACCTGCTTGTTAATATTGTCACAAAATATAAACTATATTATCGCACAGCCCTGTATATGAAGTTGAATAAATAGGTCATTTAAATATACCTGTTAAATGACATATAGCCTGATATAGTACATTTTAAATTCTTGATTGTTTATATACATGCAAAAAGAAAAATGTAAATTATATTATTTCTATATATCTAATCTGCTAAATGCAACAATATGCATGAATAAATGTATTAAAAAAATATGAACATCATTTGAAAATGTGTATAGTGAAGTATCAAATAAAATTTACCGAATTTCAATTTCTATTAAAAGCATTTTTGAGTGATTCAAAACCCCATTCATGTTGAATGCTATTGACTTTATAAAATGTCACCCTGTGATTAATTAATTAATGAATGAGAGTCCATTAATATGATTACAGTGTGCATTTGATACTGACACCTGCTTATGTTTTTACTCTGGCCAGGCTTTAGAACAAAATGAAACAGATTTATAGCAACTTTGGTAAATGGTTTAACTACGAGCAATACTTTTAAGCAATCTTTGGCAGCTCTATAGCTACACATTCAAATATTCCTCAGAGCTTATGAAGATCTTACAGAAATTGCATGCGTGCGAAGATGTTCTTGTCGTGTGAAGCGTTTGCCGCACACCTCACAAGGATACGGCCTTTCTCCTGTGTGGCAGCGAATGTGCCTTTTCAAAATGCCCTTCTGTTTGGCCGTATATGGACATAACGGACATTTGTGTAGTCTCCCTGTGTAAACACACACGTAAATGACAACACAAATGAAAAATGAGTGTGTTACTGTAGCACTTTTATCCAGCATCCCTCACCTGGATCATCCCCATACCAGTCATTCTGAATCTCCATCCCACAGGGGACCGCAGGACCAAATCCATCATCACCACGCCCGAATCCAACATACCCCAAACTCTGGGAACAGTGTTCATCCCGGTTAGGGTTCATCCCCCCTCTGTACAGCACATCGGAAACTGCTTCATAGGACAGTTAGCAAATGACACGGAGGAGGGCTCAGTGCTTGGAGCCGGGCTAGTGTTAACTGTTCTCTCTCCGTCTTGCATTTGGGCCTCGATAAAGAGTCGTTTCTTTGGATTCCCGTGAAGATTCGCCCTCTTCATCAGGGTCATACTCTATTTTGGGGTGCACCAACCCCAGAAGCAAACCTGGGGTGGATGAGTTGACTAAATCCAGGCCTGGACTGACCTTCAGTGGAGCATTCATGGGATGATGGTTGAGAAATGCTCCTTGAGAGTTTCGCTTTCTGAGTCTTTACTACTGGTGGCCGCTGGTGTGCAGATAGCAGCCGTTGGGGCATCATCAGGGCTGACGGCTTCGGTGACCTGACCGGTCCTTTGGTCGGCTTCGGGAGTGGATGCCACAGGGGCACTGGTAACTGGGGTTACACTATGATCCAAACCCTCCCTGTCCTTGTGTCTCTCCCTCTCCCTGTTACAGATCTCCAGGGATGATTTAATGTAGCCCTTACAAAAGTTCACCACATCGGTCATCTGCAGGTAGCTCGCAGCTGACATTATTTCAATGACATTTTCACTGCGTAGGTCCAGGTGACCCCGAATACAAAAAGTCCAGGATGAAGGAGAACGCCTCGGCTGTGACGATGTCCAGAGAGGCCGTGCTGTGTCGCTGGCCATTGTCTTTCAGGTAATGCACCAGCAAAGCCCGAAAATAACCACTGCTGGCGAAGAGAATATTGCGATGTGCTTTGAAAACACGTCCCTCTACTATGATGCTGCAGTCACAGAAGAAGTCCCTCTTACGCTGTTCGTTCAGCTCAGTCAAGAGCCTGGACAGATAAGAAGGAACCTCCATATTCACTGTAGAAGAGCCATTCGTTTCTCTGGCAGGGTAGAGGTTAAAAAATAAATCAATGATCACGAGAAAGATATTATAAATAATTGCATATTCTCAAACTCTTATAAGCTTCACAAACAGAAAAAATAGGGTGGCGAGACATCCCGTTTTTTTGTCACACATGTAAACAAGTTGAGTGGAAGTAAACCCTGATATTAATTAAAAAATAATAATAATCATTAACTAAAGTCTACTCACACTTGAAAAAATTACATTTGCAAAAAGCACATAATTAGTGCTTGAGCCTAAAATATAAAGTGATAAGCCCATTTAAAGAAGTATTTCTAAAAAGCACAAAACATAAAATAACATCTGAATGAATAAACTGCTTGCTATTTGTAATGGTTAATAGATCCTTATAGTGTGATTTTTGGTAAATTGTTCAAACAGTTACAGTCAGTTTGACCTGCAAACATCATCATTTTTTTAATATAAAATAAATTATAATAATAAAAAAACGGTTATCCCCGTTTTAAATTCATAGATAATTTTAAGTAAGATTTTGACCACTAAACTACGAAACCAACCAACTACAATGAAATGCATACTGACTATCATACCAATATCACACTGTTAAATGAATGCACAATTCACCATAACATTTAAGGTGGAATATTTAAATACAAAATCGAATCACTGTCACAATAATATCCAAAGTTGAGCAAATCGTGCTCGTGCTACACATCCGTGGTTATAATTCACGAATAGCAAAATGCTATTGTACCATATGTTGTTTTACAGCAATGGAGTTAAGTATAATAACGGAATTATGGGAAGCAATCCGCGCGTGCACAAGGAACAACAGAGTATGTAAAACCATGAATATCTTTGATGCTAAAAAAATGAATTTTAAACAACAGTGATTTTTAAAATACTTACATTCAAGTGTATGTTTTGTTTTTGTTCATGATGGTATTTTAAAAATGTCTCCCTGACGAGCTGCTTCCTGATTTCTACGTTATACTTCCGGTCGCTGCCATAGTAGCGGGCGGAGTAAAGGCGGAATGTCGTCGAAGTGCAGTGCAGTGCCGTCTATGTGCAGTGCACTACTTTTGGGTGTCAGCCATTTATGTATACTTTAAAACTATAGGTATTAAAATAAAATTAACTAACTTATAGGTTTTAAATATAGGTATTTAAAACTAAAACTACTTGAAAGACAGAGTTTGAAGCTCCGTTATGGAGTCATTACCATGCCATGCTATGCTGATAATAGTATTTATTTATTTATTTATTTATTTATTTATTTATTTATTTATTACGTCATGAGCCATTACTTCATTTAAATATGTTGAAATAGAGAGACCGTTAATTTATCATTAAATTATATAGATAAATTAATTGTGGACTTTTTTGGCATTAAGGTTAGCCTACTTCACTTATTCACAGGAAAAAAAAATTATCATTTGGTGGATGAAACATGGATAAAAAGAAATTTAGTTATCATTTAGCTTAGCTTAGCTAAAAATTATTACATTTAAAAATATATTAGAATGCCAAACTGTTATTTTAAATTTGTCAAACATTTTATAATATTGCGGCCAGTGATTGCGATGAACTAAATGACAACAAAACATAACTATATTACAACAAAACCATAAAATGGGTCTATTAAAAATAATAATAGCATATGGGTTTTGAACAATATAATAATTGATATTACTATAAAATATAATAATGCTATATTATTTTCAGTGTAAACTATTCCATTAGCCATGCCTCAGTTCTGTCAATGAAACACATTTATTATATTATGACATGTACAGTATAATCAGTAGTTGTGGACTTTTTTGGCATTACTTTCTTGACTAATTCACAGGGAAAAAAATCTTTTGTTGGATGAAACATGGATAAAAAATATTCAGTTATCACTTAGCTTAGCTATTACTATAGCTTATATATTCCTGCCTGTACTGAGTCTATTTCTCTCTCAAAACCTGACATACAAGAATAGTCAGTCAAAGGGTGCAATCAACATTCTTCAATATATATTATTTTGTGTTCAACAGAAGATAGAAACTCATACAGGTTTGGATCAACATGAGCAGTGAGTAAATAAAATACATTTTCAGGAGAACTATCCCTTTAAAAATAAGGTGACTAGCTAATATGAAAAAAAAAGGCAATGAAGAAAGTGCAATAACCACTATCACCAGACGAGGGAGCAAAATCCCTGAAACAGTTGGTATGGTCAAGAGATTCAACAAGTGCCTATACTGTTACACAGCCGACATGGTGATGAACAGCACATTCATGAGAAGTACTTTATTTTTCAGCACAGTGGTCGACCACCATTGTGAGACAAGATGACAACCTCACATGTGCTCTGAAACCGATCCTGCTCTGAGTGAGGACTGATGTCTTCACAATGCCCAAATCCTAACATGCCCATACTGCAGCTCATGTCAGACCATGTGCCTACCCCATTGTCTGCAATGGAATGTGTGTTTATTTGCTCTCTTTAGCCTGAAAATAGCTGTTTTTTAACATTTGGACCGAGATAAAACAAACATGCTGTTCCTGTAGGCTGCACCGCACCCATGCATCACAATCCACAGCGCTCGAAAGTGATTTTTAACACTGATGGGTCACCGGGTGAGTTATTTGTTTGCAGAATTTTCCCATGGTAAACCCACAGAACACAAAGGCTTCATGGTGGCCCCTTTAAACCGCAGGGTAGGCGAGTGGACATAAGCCGCCATACACCCTCTTTTGAAAATGAAATTTATAGCACCTCATAAAACTCTATTCATCCTTATAATTCCTATACAAGCTAGAGAGTTGTTCACGGATTCTGTAAACTTGAAACTATACGCCTAAATCAAATGCTGATGCTCCTGCTTCAAAATGGAGTGTTCCCCCTGAAAAAAAGAACTAAAGGTTTGTGCATTTGGTTTTATCCGCTTTTGGATTTTTCATATATGGCTGGGGACTTTTGATGTATATATCTAAAAAAAAAAATCTTAATGTAAGAGCACCCTCAAGGATATCTGAAAATGGCAAAAACAAAAGTCCCCAGGCAGCCATATTTATTAAAAATCCTAATATTTTATACGTATATATATATATATATATATATATATATATATATATATATATATATATATATATAATATATTTTTATAAGTAATATTTTCTTAACATCATGCAAGGTACAATAGTGTGTTGTTTCATAAATAAGGCTTAAAAATCTGCTGTGCAATCACAAAAAAATATTACATTTAAATATATATTAGAATGCCAAAGTGTTATTTTAAATTTGTATAACATTTTATAATATTGCATAATTATATACAGTATATGGAGTATGACATTTCCTGGCCAGTGATTGCGATGAACTATTGTATTACAACAAAACATCTTAAAATGTATTTTCTATTGGGGTCTGCTGTAATAAAAAATAATAATAGCATATGGGTTTTGAACAATATAATAATAGCCTACATATTATTATAGAATATAATAATGCTATTTTATTTTCAGTGTAAACTATTCCATTAGCCACGCCTCAGTTCTGTCAATGAAACACATTTATTATATTATGACATGTGCAGTATAATCTGTGTCTGCTGTAAGGCTTTAAACTCTATTCATCCTTATATAATTCCTAGGAATCCTGCAAATTTAAAACTCCCCTAAATCAAATGCTGATGCTCCTGCTTCAAGATGGAGCGCTCCCAAAAGAGTGCTAAAATTCAGTGCTTTGATTGAATGTGTCATATAAATATGGTGGACCTTAGTTTTTTTTGCCATTCTCAGATTTCCTAAGGTGCTCCTACACATTAAGTTTGAAGAATACAAGTGAAAATTTTCCTGTCATCATGCGAGGAGACAGACAGACAGGGTGCGATGTGGTGTTTAGGGCCTGAGCGGGGCAAAGAGCTGCTTTTTCCCAGGCGTAGATGCACACCACTGGGATATTTAGAGCCACAGAAGAGCACTGATTAAAGAGAGAGACAATGGGGAGAGATTGCCATGACATGATGGCATTTTCCATTCCCGTGCTCTGCCTCTCATGGGCGCAAAAACTGTGCCGTGAAACGTTTGAATTATCACAGAATGTAGGAATTTGTTTTGTGGCACCAAAGCAAACCCTGCACACTGATCACAAGATCTGACACAGAGCCTTGACTGTCTCTTTTGTGTGCGTGCGTGTTGTGGGCGGGTAGGTGGGTGTGTTTGTTTGAGGTGGAACGGTCATAATACACCACAAAGTGTCTGGAGGATCTAGACATCAGATGGGGGGTGAAGTTGGGGGTCTTGGTGATATGATACCAATTTGGGGGGCCTTAATAGGACCGGCGCCCTCTGCAGTCTGAAGACACCACTCTCCTCTGTGGTCAGAAAGGAAATCTCGTCTCTCTGTAATTACAACTTAATGTCCTTGTGTCATTCAGAGACGATGTCTCATTGTGCCCTGCGCGTCTTCTTTCTCTCCCAGGCCGGCGACTGCCAGAAATAAACATGTCAGCCTTTTTATTATCATTTATTTGAGGCAAAGGAGAGTAATAATTGCTGTCACTACAACCACATGCTTCCGGCCACAAGCAGAGCTTTTTAGATCTGCCGCACTTATTGCCTTCCTTCTCATTCCTAGGAATAGTCCACCCAAAAAACAAATTCAATTATCATGATTTATATTTATTCTATTATTATTATTTTAAATATTTAGTCACAGGACTAAATTCAATTTTAAACAGTTATTTTAAAACTTAATATTATTGCGTGTGTCTGTGTGTTTAACTGACTATATGTAATCAGATTCCAAAAATGAAGTAGGCTACTTGTAATTAGTGTATATATTTTAAATGCTTTATAATATAATACTTTATTTTATAGTATTTTTAAATGCTCATAATTTGATTATAGTAACGTTTTCATTTATTAATTTATTTACAAGGTAAATTTTCCCCAATTAACCTTTTTCATTCCAAAAAAATCCTATATGTTCAGAAAGTTAAGCATGCATGCAACACCTAGTTAGGTAAAAAGTGATCTAAAAGTAGGTAGATTATACAATAGATTACATAATTATAAATTTGCATAATGTAAATTTGAAATCAGTTCTGACTGCAATTTCTAAGTAATCTACCATTGCATGTGTGTGTGTATTTTGTGTTCCAATAAATAGCATTCAAAAAACAAATTTATATAATAACATATTTAAATTTTTTTCAACTATTCTGTTAATTACACCACAGACAAACCTTTTTATGAATTATGAATTTATGATAATCTGTGTCTGCTGCAAGGCAAGGATTTAGTTTGTGTTGATGTGGCGTGCGTGACAATGGTCTTCGCTTGCATCTGTGTTTCTGTTTGTGCCTGTGTGGTTTGGAAACGTCTGTGTCCATCCCAAAGTGTGTTTGCTCTGCCTTTGAGAGTGTGTGACTGCACGCTGTTGTTTGGGATTCTGCCGCCACTACCTACGGGCCGGCCGTCGCTCAGCTGCTCTGGGCTGTAATGACAGGGCCGACTGGTTGCAATTAAGTTCAAACATAGCAGCGTGGTGGACAGAGCCGGAGGCCTGCAGCCCTCAATATCATGCAGGCTGACCACAGACTGACAGCTCTCCAACACCCACCAAACACTGAAACTAAGACCAAACTACATGCTAAGCTAATCCTGAACTATAAGGCAGACTAAAGCCATTTAAATTGAGTTTAAATGTATAAACTCTGATAACTGACGCATACAGTGCATTAACTTTTTGAAATTGTCTGTTTCACAGACATTATAATGCCCCTGTTTAAAATATGTCAAATATATATGGTGTCCCCAGAGGAAGTTTTAGCTCAAAATACCCCACAGATAATTTTTTACAGCATGTTAAAATTGTCCTTTTTTGAGGGTCAGTAAAAACGCTGGTTTCGTGTGTCCCTTTAAATGCAAATGAGCTGCTGAGGCAGAGGGCGGAGCTTCTAGAGCTGGAGTGTGTTACTGTGTGTTCACACCGGATGCGAATATCACAACAAATTCGCGGCTGACACGTCTCAGTTTGACGCTTGGCGACTTTGTGTTAATTTGTGCGTCAAGAGTGAAACTGACGAGCGTAAAAACAAAAGTTTAAAGCGAAATTTACGCACGTGACGCACATCAGAATTGAAATCCATTGGCGGCCATTTTTTATGTTGATTCTAAGCATTCATTCGAGAGAGTCACCGCTCTGGTACACCGCCGTATATTTGTGTCCACCGGACCCTTCGGCGGCGAAGCGTTTGCGAGTTTCACCATTTGCTCGCTCCAGGAGCTGCGCTGGATGACGGCCGCTGTCAGCGGTACTTCCGCCTGTCACACTCTCAGTTTGATGACCTGTTGTCCCGCATCAGAACGAGGATCACCCTCGCCCTCATCCATCTAATCTAGCTGTCATACACGTACTAATCATACTAATCTAACGCGCTTAACGCGCCAGATGCTCAATTTGCGCCATTCGTGCCAACTTGAAGCGTGAATGAGGCGCATTCGCGTCTTCTGCGCAGCGCTCTAGGCCTCATTCGCACCGCAGGAATTTTTCCGCGCAAAATGTGTCTTTGCATTGACTTAACATTGAAATCATTCGCTCCTGATGCGTTATTCGGCTCTGATTACCTCACAACCTCTGATTAGTGACACCATGTAGAATGCAACATTACAAGCAGCAACATTACACACTAAGTAAAGTTAGAGAAGTGAAATCATAATCAAAGTAAACAGGTATAAACAAGACATGCACATATTGAATAAGCTTCCAAATAAGCCATTCCAGTAATCAACTATACTCAGAATCAGATTGTTGTGGTTTGGTTTGTGATTGGCTGTTCATCAATCCCAAACTAAACAACTAGCCTAGCGGTAGCTTTACAGTTAGCATCTCTAGCTGATTATGTCAGGCGTAATATAACATTAGCCCATCCTTTCAACAACACCCCCTGTCCCTGAACACATAATCCTCTTCTTCTTGGAAAGCTAAAATTAGCTCTCTTTGGAATGCTACGACAGCTTTTCCAATGCAAAGTAGGACATCTCAGATAAATATCCTCGTGTTTTGGTGATATTTTTTTAAATTAGCTTAGAACCAACTTTATGAAATGAAGGCAAAAAGGTGAAATCAAAACGCATGCTAGATTTACATTATTATAAAATCTATCCAATTCCAAGTTTTGTTAACACATAATTTATTTAAATCATTAATACATGGGCCAATATACCTCATAACTAAATCCAAAATAGCAAAAAAAAATTATTTAGAATATTATTTAAAATTAGAGGATCTCCTAATCCTGCTGGAAATACAAGCTTCCAGGCTGTTTTATGATTGTTAGTGTTGGTCTAGCTGCTAATTTAACTTGTGAGTCTGTCTCTCTGATGAAGCTGGTTGACCAAGCAATGGTTAAGCATGGTCTTTCCATAAGCATTAATAGCACAATGTTCATTGTGGCAGACAAATAGTGCCGCTATTTGAATTAATGTGAATTAATGATGTGAATTAATGTTAATACTCTTGGTCTTGCCAACCTGATATCATAAACAACTAGGCCTATTTTATGAAGTAAGGATGTCAAATGAATTCATGCAGTGTGATTTGACACTATTTTTAGAAGAAGTAAGCATGATTGTAGAAGTGTACAAATGAAAGTGAATTCATAAGAATAAGCCCCAATTCGGCAAAACGTTAAAAATATCAGCTTCTATAGTTTTAACTAAATTGCGGGTAGTAAAGGACGGGAAGTAAGGTTTGCACAACACCATTTTTAACTAAAACTTATCACTTTATACGTTTTGGCCGCTCATTTACACGACAACGTTTTGGGGACCGAAAACGGGTCTCAAATGCAAGTGCAAAAAAACTAAAACTAAACTACAAAACTAAGTAAAACTACAAAAACGTGAATTTGTGAAACTGGTGACATCTTGTGAATAATTATTATATGTTCAGTCTGTTGCCGCATAGATTCTTTACAAAATGACATTGCCAACTACTGGCCTGGCATGCATAATACAGCGTTTTCAATAGTTTTCACGGATCAGTGTGAACGGGGATCATTTTTATAATAGTGTCGTCTTATGTGAAAAATACATAGGAAAAACCTGGGTTAGGTAAAGTAAAAAAAGAAATACTGTGTGTGCAAAATATTGGCAACTGTTTAGTGAATTCACCTCTGAGTTGTAAATTACTTGAAGATTTAAACACAAAACCAAGAAGATATTTCAGCTACATAAAACATCCATTTTAAGATAAACAGTGGTTGCAAGCGAATACCGAAGAGCATTTAGAGTAACGTTGCCAAAACAATGCTGTGGCACTGGCTACGAGCGCAAAATAAATTATTCTGACTTTCGTTTCTTCCCCTCCTCTTGCCCAGCTCATAAAAGATGCCGTAGTTCGTGTGATGTGGTTGACGATCTCAGTCAGAATGAACTGATTACCATGGAGCTGCAAATCCTTTGAGTCATGGCACACAGTGACATTCTTTAGACTCTTAAAAATAGAAACACTTCTCTTTTTTTACAGATTTGTTTTTCTCATTCGATGTCTGTGGGGCATCCTCTCTTAGTTTAGAGTCCCGAATCATAACCAGATCTTCTCTCTTTTCTCTACTTTCTCCTTTTCCTTCTGTTGTTGGAGCTTGTTTAACCTAGAGGAGAAAATTGGCTTAGCGTGGGAACGACAGAATTCTTTGGGGATAGGTTCTGTTGTTTTTGAGTGTTTTCCCTCCTTTTCAAGTCAGAAAAAGTATGAGCTTGTGCCAAAACCTCATAATGTAAGATAAAAAAAAAATGAGAGAGGCAGGCCACAACACCATGACAAAGATAGGGCCTGCCTACCGCTCAAGAGCTTTACAAATGACAATCTTTTGGAGGAATAAAGAGAGATGGAACAAGAACGAGAGGGAGGAGGACAACTTTTGGAGGGAGAAGAAAAAAAAGGGAAAGAAATGTGGATGGGTTGGGGGAGAAGGGGAGGAAACATTCCCCTGGCCACATTAAAGACAAAAAAAAGAAAACAAACAGAAAAACATGTCTGACATGAAGACGCTGGTTTCTGTGGCGACAGACAATGGCTGCTTGTGGCCTAGTGAGGCCTACCCGGCCCGTCTGGGCACCGGCACCAGCGAGAGTTACCGCAGTCAGGCCCTCTATCGGGGGCTCGGCGCTGTGGGAAAACAGCTTGAAAGGGACCTCGCTCTTAGCCACAAAGGGCCCTTTCTGCTTCCTCTTGTTGGCTTTTGCCCTTCTTATTTATCTTTTGGGAGCCGGATGAGGCGGGCATGACTGCGTGAGTAAACAGTGTTGCTGTCTTCCTCTGGCAGAGATGGAGGGAGGAGGCTGCCTTACTCGCTGCCTGAAATCGTAGGCCTTTTGATAGCAGGAGACGCCGGCTGTCGCTCTGTCATCAAGAACGTGTAAATCATGGTACCGCGACCTTTCACTGACTAAATGGGACCAATGCTACTACATTTTTTTGCTGCACATACATGCATAGTTGGTTACATAACTTTGGTCACACTTAAACCTTGTTCAGACTGTCAGTCCAAACGCGATATTTGTACATATCAATGGGACAAACAATCCCATGAAATACATTTTTTACAAATCTGTTTCAGAGCTATATTCATATGAGGCTTGAAATCCAAAATGTATTTCTAGAAATCCGTTTCAGTCTGACTGCTCTGATTTTGAGTGGTTTACTTTCTCACACCATGTAGTATGTAAACGTCAGACATTGTTATAGGAAACATGCTGAAAGTTTGATGCAACCTGTCTAAAGACACAAGGTTGTGTTGTGCCGGACAAGCAGAAAATTACAATATACACTCTAAAAAAATGCTTGGTTGTTTTAACCCAATTGTGGGTAAAATATGGACCAACCCAAACTTTGGGTTAAAAATGTCATTTAAAGGGGTCATATAATGCCATTTTTGTACAAAATAATATGAATGTTTAGGGTCTAAATGAAAACTTTGTAATATACTTTTATTAAAAATTCTCATTAGTATTTTAAGAAAACACCATTTTACCTGGTCAAAATCAGCTCTTGTTTTCAGCAAGCCATTTCAGTGCATTTCCCTTTATAAACCCCTCCCCTCTGTTCTGCGGGCGTGAACCAGGCGTGAACGCATGTGGAGTGTTGCCTTGACAACAGTTGAAGTTTTTGGAGAGAGAATGACAGCGCGAGTCTCTGAGGACACATCTGTGCAACCGTATCAGTTTGAACTGGAGTAACTGTTCACCAGAACAAGATGACGGCCGCAAAGAAGTTCACAATTAAGGCTTGAGGACGTTTCTGAATGGTTGGTTAACGTAATGTTACTTTGATCTATCTTTGTATGCACTGGCAGGGTAGAGTAGTGAGATACGAACGCTGTGTTAGTTCATTGACAGATTGACGTTACAACTAATGGTCATGAAAAACTTTTTCCCATCATTTTGCAAAAGATTAATATAAAGATTAATACAACTTTAGGTGCAGAGGGAACAAGGCTACCGATAATTTTTTGAGGAGCAGCTTCTTAGCAAAACCAGCTTTATACTGATCCTCGTTTATAAAGCAGTCTGGTGAGAAATGATTTGCGCAAACATGATGAACGCATTGACGTTGATCGTGGGGAATATTCCCTTTGTAAACAAAACTCAGCCACTGCGTCCTCAGTGGTTCGGTTTTAGGAACATCATTTATAAATGATTTCTGTGTTTGTTATTGCACCCAAGAACAGAACAACAGTCGCTTAGACGCCATTCTGCTCCAGTGTATCAACAATGACAGACTATAGTCTATGATGACAGCTCGCTCAGGGCGGGTCTGTGTTGAAACACTGCTGTCAATCAACAACCGTGGGAGGGCGTGCGACCGTGTGACGTCACACGGTCGAACGGCTCGAATTTGAGACAGGGAAAACAAATAAGGAGATTAAAACAAAACCACTGGATGGATTTTTATCATTAAATGATGGTTGTGTACAGGCACTGACAACACACATTCCAGTACAATCAACTTGTAAAAGTGCATGTACCATTATATGACCCCTTTAAAATGTTAACCCAATTACTGGGTTTGTCAATATTTGATCCAAATTTGGGTTGAAATGACCCAGCATTTTTTAGAGTGTAACGGAGACGTGTTTGAAACCGGCAGAGACGATAGCACGGAATAAAGCTGCTCATGCAGCCTCCTACATTTCAGCCAATGCCTCTTAAGTCGCAGTAGCTAGTCCAGCATGGTGGCTACACATTGTCTTGTTGTAAATAACATCTGGAATTATGTTGGATCTGGGCAACCAATCACAGAACGGGAGGGAGCACAGGTGCATTTGATAGACGTACAGGCGCATTTGATAGACATTCGTAGCACCCAATAATACGGCTCTGGGCACCCAATTACGGCTCTGGGCATCGGCTCTCTCCAACTTTGTCGGACCAAATTTAATCTGTTTGGTCCGGAACCGTGGTCCTGGGGAGGTTTCACACCTATAATTTCGATTCGGACCAAACTGAAAAGTCTGAAAGTCCGGACCAAACAAGGTAGGTGTGAAAGGGCCCTTAAAGCGGAGAGAACCTTCCAGTCAAACAGCTTTAACTTGCCAATGCTGGCAAATGACCATAGTTAAGCAGGATAACCCATGACTAGCTGTGCAGTAAATGATTTTAATGTACTATGCCTCAGACGTCATTAAAATCATAATGCACATCTAGCCATGGATAATCCCTTACATATAAAGAATAGGTAGGATACATAATTAAAAAAGAATGAAAACATAGTTATAAAAACTATAAATCACGTGATTGCAATAGAGGCTCCACCTCAATACCACGATCAATTGTGACATGTGTCATGCATTCAGGGCATTTGTTCTTGAGGACACATGTCCATGAATATACACAGATTCATGCAATGCGACCTGTGTCATTTGTGGGCTTTAAAGTGGGCAGGCCTCAGTGTCTGGCATTCCTCTCGTGGCTGGAGGAGAGATAAGTCCCTGTGGGATTTGCCAGCTCTTGCAGTGGGGCCTCAGCTCTCCAACACTCAGAGAGCCAAATGAAAAGGAACATCAAAACACAGGCTGATTTTGGGGTCAGCCGCTGAGATTTACACATAAAGGCAGGAAAGTCGTGCAAGATGTGGTAGAGCATGTGGGCGTGTGGGTGTGTGTGTGTCAGCATGAATTAATACACGATTACTGCTTGAGGAAGAGCGTGTGAGTTTGGCTGCTGTCATTTGGCAGTAACATTTAATATGCAAGTTGCACATTAACTTGCACGTGTGTGTGCGTGTGACTCCGACTCAACTGTATGTGAAAAAGGAAAGCGGTTGTGTGTGTGTGTGTGTGCATGCTCTTCTTCCTATGAGAGAATCGTAAAAATATGAGCTTGTTAATTTCAATTGTGGAGCTGTTCTTGTTGTGGTGAAGAGGGAGGGCTTTGCAAAAGCACTGAAGTGGCCAACCAAGAGCGTAAGAAGCTGCTTTGCTCAATACCCGCGTTCGCTTTGTTCTCTGGCTCTTGTTCTCAATTTTCCCCCCTTCAAACTATTTTTACAGATCAACTTATTTATTTACTTAATTCCCCTGTTTCTCTCATCCATTTTCCACTGTGATTTCCCCCTTAATTTGTCATCAGTGGAGGAAGTGTGCCATGACAAAGATCAAAAACGCAGAGGAAGAGGAGTAGAAAGGGGAGAAGCGAAGGATGCAGAAAAATCTTGAAAAAGAAAAATAATCAGAACGGAGAATGAGAAGAAAGCTTGGCTTTGAAGCGGGTGGACAACAAAAATAACAGCAGAGACACGCGCGAAAGGCCCGATTTTCTCTCGAGCTCCTTTCTTCTTGCTTTCTGGAAATGAGATCCAGACCCGAATAAAAGAGGATTGGTAATGAAAGGAGATGGAGTCGGGGGAGGATGGAGGGATAAAGGGATCTCTTACACTCATTTGACTCACACATCAAACCATAAGCCTCCCGCGACGGCCAAATGCCACACGTCGGCTCTCTGCTAATTGCTGCCACCATCCATCTCTAATAGCAAGGAGAACGGAGACTTTTGAACAAGAACATGCGTTTTATACGGCTCACCATGGGAAAACTCATGGACAGCATGTACAGTGGCCTCAAAAAGTATTTGGACACTCAATTGACACTTAAAAAGCAAGCTTTTTTGAAATCATAGTATGAAACCAAATGGATGTATGACGTAATTTTAAACAGGTGTCTTAGTAGTGCTAACATTCTTCAGGGTGAAGGTAGCACAGAGTTACTGTGTAGTGCAATTACACTACTGTTTTATTGTGTGGGCTTAGAAATTAATGAAATTTACTCATCTTAAGTGTCTTGTGTCAAATTATTTAATTCATCCTAAACAGTTCTCTTTGTCTCCAAGCATTGTTGCAGCATAGTGAATCAGTTTGTTTAGGTATTTCTTTCATATGCAGCATATATGCAAGTTTGCTTTATTCTAGTAAATCAATTCATCCACAATGGTTCTCTTTGTCGTGTGCCTTGGAAAGTCCAGTTTGCGCAAACTGTTTTATATGTAAATTTAAAAAATTAGAGAAATGTTTAAAAAAAACTTTGTTTTATGTAAAAAAAATATATGTTATGGCTGTATTTGGTATAAATTTACTTTTTTGATACAGTCACCTAATTAAGACTGCTCTTTCATTCAAAACCCCTCATGGTTTTTGTAACAGCAAAATTATGGTTCCCCAATAAATAAAAAATTAGATAATTGGACATTTATATTTGAAAAAAAAAAATTTTGCTGTCCTTGTGAAAAAGTACACTACAGCATGATTTAAAAGAGTAGTTATTACAGAGGTAATATACTTCAAAAATAGGAAATCATGCCATTTACGTGTGATTTCGCATGTTGGTTAGAATAAAGCACGACAAAAGACTATTACAATTATTTTGAATACACTTCAGAGAGTAAAACGTTGAATTTGACATTATCACAACGTGTGTTAAGTATTGTAAACACTTTTCAAAAGAGATTAGAAGTCAAGAAACTGTACTCTCTTCTACACTTAAGTGGCCTTTTAATTTATTAATAGTATATTGTTTGCAAGAAAAGTGTTTTAACTTTTAAGTTTGGAAATACACTACAAATGCAATTCAATACAATTAAGCATTTTTTTCTCAATGGCCTTTAGGTTACATTATTGTATTTAGCTTCTTTTTGTTTGTAGCTAACTAGTTTTTCAGAAACAATAGCTTGACTGGAATTCTAATTAACTTGTAAGCTACAGTTTTAATTAGCTTCCCCCAACACTGCCTTCATCACTATGAAAATATTCCACTAACATCTGATAACTCAAGTGTTCAAACACGGGTTTGTCTTTATATTGAACATCATCTCTCTTTTTTGTTTTTGTTTTGTTTTTTATTCTTCTTGGGGTCACTGCACCTAGATATAAATATAAACATATATTTATATTGCACAAACATATACATGCTAGGAAACTATATAATTGCATACGGCCCCATGGAATCAAAGCAGCAGGCTAACAGGAAGGCAAGAGGGAGGGTCGGGTATTGTGTGATGCAGGGCATGCTGCTGCAGCTCTCAGGTCAGTAAGGCACCGTTCCTGACAGCAAACTCCTGCCAGGCGCTTGTAATTCGAATTACCATGGCTACTCTCGCCCTACAGCTTCCCACGGTATAGTGGATGGGGTGAACACCTCTGTGTGTGCGAGTTTACATGGACGTGCTCAGCACTAGTGTGAAGTGAAAAGTTTCTTTTGAAAATGCAGCGCATCTGACATGAGAAACCGTGATGCTGTCATCCTTGAGGAGATCCTCTGTTCAGACACTCAATGGCTAAATCCTCTCTTAACCTCTCCCCAAAGGGCATCAGTTCATGGTCACTATCAGAAGCTACTCCCTCAGACTCGAGAATGCAACTAACAGAGAGACTGAGATTGGTGTCAAGTAATATGTTCATTAACAGTCGATTCTGTACTACAAGTAACTTTGCAACACGTCAAAACTTGTTAACTCGCATTTGAGTATTAGACTGTCAGCTAAATGTCTTCTAAATCTCCATTCTGATGCTCCCCAACAGACATTCTACTGACTATAAGAAACTTTGCACATACATGTCAACTTACTCTAACCCTAATGCTCTACGCTCTAATGACAGTTATAGAGGACAGGTGCAATGGTGCTTATAGTCAACAGAACGTGTGTCACTAGCACTAGCAAACAGAATAATAATGATAGCTTCCCTAACAGATTGAACAAATAATCCCGCCTCAAACTCTGCTGTGTAGATCATGCTACAACAAACAGATTCTGAATGCAATGGTATTTGGATACAAAAAGTATTTGGACACGACCACACTAAAAAAGCACTTTCAGAAACCAGCTGGCGTTGCAGTGATTTTAGTCTTTGTATAAAGGCACAGAGTTAATTTTCACAGAGTATAGTTAATCACATTGAGAATGAAGGTTTGAGTGTTTAAAGGGGTGATGAACTGAGAAATCAAATTTTCCTTGAGCTTTTGACATCTAAGAGGTCATCATATTATAAGAATATCCTGTAAGTTTCAGAACTGAAAACGACCTTGTTAGTCCAATAAAAGCTTTTATTGACACCAGCCTCTGCAAACGACTCGTTTTTTTAAAGTGTGGAAGTATGACGTCAATGACGCTAAAACCCCACCCGCTCATCAACGCCTACTTCAACACGGCCGGTTTAGCCCCGCCCACCGATTCACACATTCACCCACATTCACCCATAGGTAAACAAAAGCATACCATGCAACTAATGTTGGGTCAAACATGTATGGGCGAATCATTCCGGTTGCCATTTTACAAGGTTTTCAAAACAAATTCCCCCACGTGCATCGACTGGAAACCGACGACAGAGTTGAAGCTCATTATAATATGCAAAACTGTTATCCACTCACAGCAGTGGGCGTTTACTTCCTAGTCTTCAATGCGATATGCCCATAAAATCCGAGCATTTTTCAAGTAGGTTGAAAACTAGGGAAGAAAATAGCCCATAACTTATTTTTTTTATGTTTTTGAAGGTAAAAACCAAGCGAACGTCATAAGTTGACCTCAGACAACAAAATAAAAACATTTAAAAAGCCAGTTCATGACCTCTTTAAAGTACAATGTCTATATTAGATATAACAATATTCAGTTTGAAAGTTTGGGATCAATAGCTTTTTTTATGAAAGACTTTTATTCAGCAAAGATGCATTACATTTATCTAAAGCGAAAGTTAAGGTGTTTATACTGTTGCAAAAGATTTCTTTTTCAAATAAATGTCGTTTATTTGAACTTTCTATGCATTAAAGAATCCTGGAGGGAAAAAAGTTCAGATGTTTTCAACATTGATAATAAGAAAGGTTTCTTGAGCAGCAAATCTCAGAATATATTAGAATGATTTCTGAAAGATCATTTGACACTGAAGACTAAACTAACGATGCTGAAAATTCAGCTTTGCCATCAAAGGAATAAAACAAACACGCTCAAATAAAAATCAAATAGAATGTGTCCAAGTCCTTTAAATTCAAATGTATTATTTATCTAATTTAAAGAAAGCAATTATAGATCAAAGAAAGCAGAAGCTCACTTTTCAAGCAAAACATTAAAAAAAATGTAAGCTGAGAAAAAATACTGAGACAATTTCTGGTTTCCAAACGTTAGTGGAACTCAGACCACCTGTGTGAACTACTCTTAAAATCACTTCCACACCAGTTAGGTAAAAGTAATTGCAAAAATGGCTAGAAAAGTTAACATAATTTAATTGCAGACCTGATTTTATATTTTGTATCCAACACTATGACATCCATAGAGCTTGAAGTGTGGCTTAAGTGCCCATATACTTTTTTGGCGCCACTGTATGTGTGCATGTGGGTCGAAATCCAAGACACTATTCCCACAGCGTTCTTCCTATTGTCCTGGGAGAGAGGGAGGGGAACTAATTAAAAAGAGTGGAAGAGAGGAGACAGAGAGAAACAGAGACAGAAGGAGGGGGTAAAGATAGAGCAAGATGAGACAGTGGAGAGAAGAGGCTAATTGAAAGGAGAGAAATGACAGAGAGAGCAAAAGAAGGGAGGGCTGATGAGGGGCTGGGAGGGAGGGAGTGTGGGAGGGTAAGGAAGAGGGAGCCAAAACTGGCAACTTTTCCAAAGTGCCCAAGTTCAGTCACTTGTGCTGCTGCTGCAACAGAAAGCAAGAAGTGTAGCCAGGGTGACCGAGCGGTAGAAAAAGCCAGAGACTGTCATTCTCTGGCTTCAAGTCTAGATATGTCAAAACACGGCTACACATAAAAGCAGAAACAAGGACCAGACTTAGTCAGGAAGAGAGGTCTATTAAAGACTCCCAAGCAGCGTGCTTGTATTGTGGACGGAGGATAGAGGGAGAAATAGAGGAGAAGAAGGTGGAGAGGAAAAAAGCGAAACAGGGAGGGGCGTGCTCGCATTAGAAGGTGGCTGCTTTCCTTACTGTTGCATTTGAAGGACAGAGGAGGAATCCATCATCTGAGATCATCTCGACAGGACCGCACGTCTCCATCGCACCATTCGATTCAACCTCCCCTTGCAGGGATAGAGGTGTGGCGATGAAGAGGCCTCATGACTACAGTTCCCCGGACTCGGACACAGACGAACTGATCGATGTCGGACAGGAGGACAGCTACTGGTGAGGACCTGGCGTGTATAATGTGCTCAGTGGCGATGACATGAGTATAGCTGTCAGTCACTCTCCATGTAAAGCTCACACTGCAGCTCAGAAAGTATAAACGTGATATTTAAGATGAGTTTTAAGTTTTATTCTAAATTTCCAAGCGACATCTCTTTACGGTGCCAAAATTGCTTTGAAGGTCAAAATGCAAGGTGTTTTTTACTATAACATTGGCGTTTAGGGTTTATCATGCACTCTGCTTTTTATAACAAGATATGAAATGTTTAACATTCATAAAACAAGCTATACAAATACTGTATGTTTTTATTAAATTTGTTGGCATTTGCCAGGATAAGCAATTCTGCTAATTTGTAGGGCTGTCAAACGATTAATCACATCCAAAATAAAAGTTTGTGTTTACATAATATATGTGGGTGCACTGTGTATAATTATTTTGTATTATATAAAAAACACACACATGCATGTATATTTAAGAAAAAAATATGATTTATATATAAAATATTTATATTTACATATCATATAAATTATATATAAATCTATATACAAGCATGTGTGTGTATTTATATATATAAAATAATTATACACAGTGCACCCACATGTAAACACAAACTTTTATTTTGGAATGCGATTAATCGCGATTAATCGTTTGACAGCCCTACTAATTTGGCCATTTTAATGTGTCCGTTACACCTTACATGCGTTTACTATACTATAGGATAAAATTATTCATAATTAGCAACTAACACTAAGCCAAACTCGGTGACGCTTTTTTATTTTAAGGTGTCTATCTTACAATGTAATTATGCATTTAAGTACTGTATCATAATAATTAACTATTTACATGTCCTCACCATAGGGTTAGGATTGGGGTTTGTTTTAGGATTAGTTGCATGTAATTATGCATATAGTTATTACTACAGTAACTATATGTAACGTGCAACAAGGACACTAAAATAAGATGTTACCCTAAACCCTAACCCTACATTTATATAGCCTAAGTTTATATGTACTTGTTGGTATTTAATATTACTCAGTACTTATTTGTGTAAATAAGGACACCTTAAAATAAAATGTGACCACAGGTTATTTTTTATTATGCTATCTATGCCAAGTTTGCATATGTTTAAAACATAGAAGGATAGATTCTGCATGAGTCGAACAAACGTTTGAGAAAACACCAAATTGCTAATATTACAACCAATATTCTACAGAAACCGTCTTGTTGTTGTCCCTCCCTAATATAAATGGACAGTGACACACTAGCGCATACCAAGTCACCAGAGCGCAGTGACACAGGAGTTTATGTGACATGTACGTTGTCAAAATCACAAATAGAGCCACCGTCAGAGCAAGACGCCTGATAGAGGCCCATTACGATCTTATATGACACTCTTGAGAGGCGTATCTATTGCTATGCCACTGACGAGCATAAAGCTCAACATGCTTCCTTCTCTGTCCGTTTGCATTTCGTCTTTTTGATATTTCAGTAAAGCTGCGACACAAATCAAGTGCAGACTGAAGATACATGCAACTGCCATTAGGTCCTTTTGAACTGCACCCTACAATAACCAATCGTTTCTCATCTTATTGCCTTTGAAAACTATCATCCAGAATGCAAAAGCTCTACAGTAAGAGTTTAATCCTGTAACTAATTTTCTTTTTGGACTGTGCTCTTTCCCTCTAAACAAAAGGAATGTTTGTGAATTAAGCCTCTTAATGTTAAAAGGAGTTACAATGATGTGATATAAAAATAATAGTTATGCGTGGAAGTCAAAAGTAAAAGCAAAAACAAACAGTGTCATTCTGCTGGCAGAGCACAGAGTGCCCATGCAAACCAGATCCACATTGAAGAATAATACAGAGTATTGATGTGCTCAAAGAGCACGCAAAAGCCACTATTTCAGCCTGCCTGCGGATATGTAATCATCATGTCTTTTGAGCTTAAAAAGAAAATGCTTTCGTGACGATGCGAAAATCATAACATATCTGCCATCTGACAATAATGTCCAAAAACGCGTTAAACCAAAATAATCTTGTTTTCTGTTTACCCCGGCGCTCCCGTGTCTAGCTGTGCCCCAAGACAAATTAGATTGGGTTTGATGATGTGCAACAGCGTTTCTGCGTTGTATTAAGTACAGTAATGACAACAATATGCATTGACATCAAAGCTTTAATCTGTCCCCTTCCCCGCTCGCTCTTTCTCTTGCTCAGCCCTGTCACTGGGTCCATGTCTCCAGGCAGTACCTCACAGATCCTGGCGCGCAAGAGAGAAGAGGGGTGAGTTTACGTCAATCCAGCTCCCTGCTTGTTCAAGAACAGACCAAATATACATATCTCGCTACAAGGTCTCTTCTGTAAATGCCTGCAATATGACCCTCTGCATGCAGCAACATGCATTTTTACAGTTTGGGCCCTCTTGTCTGACTTTGATTTGTGTTTTCCTATTTTGACTTGTTATTTTTTCCAAAATCTGATCTTACAAATGCTGTGACTAGGCCTCGGCCACAGAAAATAATTCAGTTAGCAAATGCTTTCCACTGCGAATCGTCGTTCCGTCTTTAAAATTGATTCTGCTGGATTCCTCAGATAATTGAGAAGAGGCGCAGGGACAGGATCAACCACAGTCTGTCGGAGCTCAGGAGACTCGTTCCCAGTGCCTTCGAGAAACAGGTAAGACGATCAGACTGGCTCAGTTTTGATTTATATTCTCAAAGAAGCTGAGTTTTAAAACTAAAACAAAATTGTAATAAAAACCAGCACTGTCTCCCCTTCTGACCAGGGTTCCTCTAAACTGGAGAAGGCTGAGATTCTTCAGATGACAGTGGATCATCTGAAACTGCTTCATGCCATGGGCGGCAAAGGTGAGAGAAGATATGGAGCAAGAAATTTCATTTGCACTCTATTTCACAGTGTGTCTACTTACAGTGCGAAAGTATGTAATATAAGGTAAATACAGGGGTTATGGTTAGGTTTAGGGGTAGGTACATAGTATGTACATGGAGGCCATGGAGGCTTTCATTACAGAATATTGCTACTATTACTATTGCTCATAATTTAGGTTATGGATTTGAACACGCCCCAAACCTCAATTATTCAACTTAAAGGGATTTATGTAAAGACTACAAGCACTAGATCCCACTAGGTTTCAAACCCACCCATAGGGGGTTGGGCCTAATGCACTAACAGACCTATCACAGATCAGTGCCATTGCATTTGATTTCACCAGCAGAAACGTATTGAAAATATGGACAAAGGTACTGAATACGCAGACGGATGCATTATGGATAGGGTTGGGTACCGAATACGGTGCCAATAGGGAACCGGTTCCACCATAAACGGTAATAACCAGACCGAATAAGAACGAAAATTTTGCCTGAGTCTCTGTGTCATGAGGCGCGCCGCACACACGCAAAGTCTCTCTGCCTCTCCCTTGTGCGCGCACTATATGTTTTGGAGCACAGTCTGATCTATCTCGCATGCGCGCTCTTACTCACTCGCTCCAGATTTGGGAGATTTTAACTAATTTGCGGGCATCAGGGAGATGTTAACAATATGGGGGAGACTCCCGGAACGTCTGATAGCAAGGGGATTAATGAAGATGCCGAAGACAAAATGCTCCAGGGTTTGGCTGCATTTCACGTGTAAAATTACGCGTCAGAGTAAGTGTGCCGAGACTGAAGCCCATATAGAATCACGCCAATCCATCGGCTGATAGCGCGGGCGCCGCCTCGACGCTCTTGCGTCATTATATTATATTAGCACGCATTATCTGATTTCTTTGTGTGAAATGATTTCCAGGCAGTAGTGTTGAGTGGAGCTCAACTCTAGTCTACATTGATGCGCAGAGTAGTGGGAGAGGCCTACGGAGCTGAGCATTGCAACGCACTATGGGGATTGTTGTCTACAATCCACATGCACTATAAAGTCATTTTCTGCCTTTTATCGGCCAAGAAGGACCAAAATAGAAATTTATGATACTATTCTACTACATATATGACCCACTTTCATTACATATTCATGTCTCCACTGGTGGAATTACCCTTTAAAGGGATAAAAATTCTTGTTCCAAGTTGTTCCAAACCTGTATGAATTTCTTTCTTCTGCTGAATACAAAAATATAACCAAAAAGTTGATGGATTCATTTACTACCATAGTAGAAGTCAATAGGCCCTGGGCCTGTTTGGTTATCTATAATCTTCAAAATATCTATTTGGGGGATTCAGGGACCCCAAGGGGGTTTATGTGACATTTCAGAAAGAAAGAAAAATGTCAATTTTTTGTATTTGTAAATAAATCATTAAGTAGATTAATCACAACTGCCTTATTCTATTCTACAGATACCATTTTAATCTTTCTTTCTGTTTTATTACAGTGACAACATAAACAATTATTTAATTGAATAAACAAAATGTTATTTTTTAAATATATATATATTTTTTAATATATTTTTAAAAAACATTCTGAAACATTGTGAGACAGGTTTGTCAAATATTGTGATTATCACAATTTAAAATATCTTTTGTATTAAAATATAATTTATTCCTAATGAAAAGCTGAATTTTCAGCATCATTACTTCAGTATTCAGTGTCACATGATCCTTCAGAAATCATTCTAATATGCTGATTTGCTGCTCAAGAAATATTTCTTATTATTATCAATGTTGAAAAGTCCTTACATTCACTTTTGATCAATTGAATGTATCCTTGCTCAATAAAAGAAAAAAATTCCTTTCCAGACCACAAACTTTTGAAAAGCATTTATTGCTGCTTTTATATTTTAGGAAGGAGTTTTCTCCATCATTATAACTCCTTGGCATCAAAAAGTCTGAAAATTTCTGCTTTATTGTATGTATTTCTCTCTCCTAGGCTACTTTGATGCTCGTGCTCTGGCAGTGGACTACAGGACTTTGGGCTTTCGGGAGTGTGTTGGGGAGGTGGTGAGATACCTCAGCTCTCTGGAGGGGGTGGAATCCTCAGACCCCATTGGTGCCCGTCTGGTGTCCCACCTCAGCCACTGTGCCAGTGAGCTGGACCCTCTCCTCCAGAGCTCCACCACTCTGCCTTTTCCTCCCTGGCCCTGGCCTTCCTTCCCTCAGCTAGCAGCCACCTCATCTCCAGTCTCATCCACCCCCTTTCCCCCAAACGCCCGCCGGGATCTGACCCCCATGCCACCTCCGCCATGCTCGGCTACCATTCAGCGGCCCTGAGAATGGGATCTTTGGGCACCCAGGGGGCGATAATGAGTCCAGCGCTGACCCCTGTGCGTCGACTGCCCTCTATCCCCTGGCCATCCACACAGACTTCAACAGCACTCACCTGACGGACACACAATCCCTTCCTCCAACTCCTCCCCTCCTCAGATTTCCTTCAGACCCTTTGCCCCTCTGGGGTCTCCAGCCTCAGGTCGCAGGGGTTCCGGTACCTCCAGTAAGTCCGCACAGGCCTGGGGCACAGAAATCGGGGCGTTCTGATTCAGCATTATGGAGAAGTCTGGAGTTTATGACAGTCTGAAAGGACAAATAAATCTTGGTCATTTGAACGTATTTACAACCTTTAAAAGGAACTACAAAGCATTGGACAATTCAGATTAAAATGTTTATTCAGTACCATCTACTATTCCAACTCAAATGACATTTAGAAATAAGAAACAAAAAAGTCTGATTGTTTACAGAGACAAATAGGAGGGAAATTAAATGGACTGTATAATCCAAGTCAAAATCATAGGCAAATGCAACTCTCTGAGAGACTAGATGTGATAAATGAAATGCTCAAAGCAATTCAGTGCTTTGAATTTGGATTTTGAGATCCAGATACTGGAATTTTCTAGAACTCTGATCTTTTATCTTTTTTTATATTAGTGTATTTGTTTACTCTGTCATTTATACATTAATTTCCTATGGATTCTGACCTGATATATCATATTTTTGAGATGGAAATGCTTGAGGAAATTACATAAAGTGAAATGTGCCTTATAAAAAGAGTGTTAGAGCCTCTTCTTCTCTTAATTATGTGCAAGTACAGTGAGCTTCCAGAAGATGGCAGCACTAGAGCAAATCATTAAAGGAGTAGTTAAAAAAGTAAAATTCTGTCCTCATTTACTCACCCTCTAGTTTTTTCAAACCTTTATTTATTTCATTTTTCTGCTAAACACAATGGAGGATACTTTGATGAATGTCGGTAATCAGACTGTTGATGGACCCCAATTGACTTCCATTGTAGAGAAAAAAATACTATGGAAGTCAATGGGGTCCATCAACTTTCTGGTTACTGACATTTTTCATTTTCAGCAAAAAAATACATACAGGTTTAAAACGACGTGAGGGTTAGGAAATTATGACATAATTTTCATTTAAGTGAACTATTCCTTTAAGATTAAAAACAACTGTTTTATTAGTATTAATTTTATAAATACTATTTCAATACTTTTTTTTGTTTGTTTTACACTGCACATAAAACACAATTATTCAGCTGAGGAAAAAACATGTTTTTGTAACATCATGATTTTCTCAAAGTCAATATTTTCTCACAATATACACTCCTGTTTCAAAGTTTGGGGTTGGCAAGATTATTTTAATGCTTTTGAAAGAAGCCCCATAAACTCACCAAGGCTGCATTTATTTGATCAAAAATAAAGCAAAAACAGCAATATTGTTAAAATATTATTATTACAATAAAAATAACTTTTCTACTTTATTTTTAAATGTAATTTATTCATGTAACAGCAAAGCTGAATTTTAAGCAGCCACAACTCGTTGTGTATGCAAGTACATATAACTACCAGAAGATGGCAGCACTAGAGCAAAATATGATGATCAACTCTCTCAGGGACATTCTGAATGTATCATTTTGCAACAGTTCCCTTTCCTCAATCAAAAAAAAAAGAAATAAAAAATTAAATGGAAAACTATATAATTCTATACTGGACAACAAATGAGTTATTTTATTAAAAAGCCAATTAAAAAGTGAGTCAAATATAAAAGAAAGTGCCAACAAAATTTAAAGCAGAGAAGTAGCCACGCCATATTAAACTGACTTTTATCTGAAAGACTCCTCTGGGTGCTATAGACTCTAAAGCAAGGTGCCATTTTAGAGCGTCTGTTTTCTCTAGCTGTCTCCAGAGAGGTTGATGAGAAGAGAACACTGCGGTACAGTGGCCACTCAGACAGTGAAAACATGGTGGCTGCTGGCCCTGATCCTGCAACAGCAAGAGGAAACCAGGAACACTGTGTGCCCTCTCAGTGCCTCTGCCAACCACTCTCCATACAGGCTGTAATTACAGTGAAACCAAACTAACTTCAAAACACACAGGGAAAAAAATCTCTACGCACACATCCTCACACTTACATGAGGAAACAGAAAATGATTAGGGATATTATCGTAAAATAAAACATGACAGGTTGATCAGGAGCCGCCGCGGAATGGAGGGGTCTTGATTTACCCTGATAAAGGTTAACTATTTCCTACATCGCATACTCAAAAAAAATTTTTTTTTTTTAAAACATTGCATAGCCTACTCGCCAAATAAATAGCCATTTATAGCGCTTTCACAGACTCAATGGCCACCAAAGCACTTTATCACTTTATATTGCCTCCCATTCACTCTCATTCATACATTCATAATGATTGAAGTTGTATAATCTTAAAGTGTCTGCCAAAAGTCAACATTTCAAATAAACAAATCTGCCAAGCAACAAAGACAAATATAGCAACAGTAATATATAGCCTACTGAAATCATTTGAGGTCATTTTCTCTACTCAAGAACTAACTAAGCAAGATGGCGCAGTATGACAAAATACAAAAAGTTATAATGAAAATACCTTATTCATAAACTTTAGGACATTACACAATTAATATTTCGTTTATTTTTAGATTTTCTTAACAATAGTAAATTCTAGAAAGTAGTAAACAGAAAAATTGCATAATTTTACTGGTGAAAGCTCTGCCATTTCAGTGTTTACAGACATAAAGAACGCAGCCATCTTTGAAATTTTGTGTTCGAACTTCCGCTTTTACTCTTCGATCGCTGTCGAAGGGTTTGTGAAGTGGATTTACTTAGGCTACAGTAACTGTAGAGTTAACGAAAGTTATCATAAGCATTGTAATGTTTGAAGGGTATGTCTTAACAAATGTCAGCACACCAGGACGATTTTAAAACGAGCGTTTCAGTCTTAAATCTGTAAAATCTTGCCTTCTTGCTGTGAAGACACAAACCCCGGGCATTGAAAAGATGAGGAGCTCAGTTCAAGCGTTTAGGTGGCACAAACTCCCAGATAATTCAGTTGTAATTACAAGTTTTATGAGAACGTGGATGCGTTTTACAATTCACATCTCGTAATTATGTAATTCTGACGTCACATGGCATGAGTAACGCACCACACGATATATGAAAGTAAAAAAAAAAAAAAAACGATATATGAAAGTAATTTGGGTTCAGTTACCCGGATGATTGCACTGATTGGCTATCGTGTTGCCATGGACGACTGCGAATATTAGGTAATGTTATCTGATCACTAAATGCTGTGATTGACCAACTATAATCAATTATTCCACAGTGGAGTAAAGAAATATAATTACAAATCCCAATCATACTTATTCCACTTCCATGATATGTTTTCGACTTGAATGTGAAATAAGTTAGAAGTGCTGATAAGAAATAAAAGAATAAAACATAGTGACAATGCTGTGCAATTACACAAAAGTGCAAATGAACAAATGCTATGACAGGGAATCCATTATGTCTGATTCATTAGAAACAGAGTAGCTTTCCAACAACTCCACCGGAAATATGGTATGTAGCATTTACAAGATGGTCTCAAATCAAGATTGTCGTTGACCGTGAAAACGAAATTATCATGTGTTTTACCACTCAAAGAGCAATTAAAACACATCAAAGTGTTGGTCTGAGTGAAGGAGAAGTGATGCTTTTTTGGGTTCTTGGGTTGTTTGTTTGGTTGGCTGTGTGCTTCCCCCGTTTGAGCATTAAAATGGGCATGGAATGCGAGTATGCGTGTGCTAGACTGTGGCGGGACTGTGTGTCTGTGAGGGATGTGGTGCAACGAGGAAACATGGGGCAGATTCTCATGCGAGTGGCGTGTGTGACTGTGTGTAGAGAGACTCGATTGTGAGCCGTAGTGTTTATGCTGTTTATGTTAGTGAATGTTTAGGCATGAGTGTGTGTGTGTGTGTGTGTGTGTGTACGTGTGGAAATAGTCCTCTATTCTTTTGGCACCAGTAAAGTCAGTGCTGGAACCACAGCTTCCAGTATGGGCCACCGCAATCACACAAGGCCAGCTTTCCCACGGGGAGGGGCCATGGAGAGAAAGAGCACTAAAGAAGGAATATGACCCACAGAGGAACAGGCAGGGTAGATATTTTCCTGTCAACATGAAAATAAGGTAGTCTATAGATTGAGAGTTTCTCCTAATCAATAAATCTGACCTGAGCTTGATTCTTTAGCATATTTACAAAAAACTGTATTGTTGCTTTGGTGCATTGTCTTCAATATCTCACCTCTTTTTACACTATACTAGGCAGACTGTGGCTAATTTAACGAAAAGATGAAAAGGTCAAATAAAATTAAACCATAAAAATGTAAACATTTTCAATAAAGAAAATATAAATAAAAAAAATATTTTTTTTGTATGCAGCATGTCCAAAAACAAAGACATGCATAAGCAAGGCTGTTTCAAAAAGAAAGATTTGAAAGATAAAAAAGAAGATTTAATAAAATCATGTAATCATGTTTATGTAATCAATAAAATCATAACTGCAGTCTGATTATGAGTATCTTAAAATTGAATACAATCTAATTACAAGATTACCTACTTTAGATTACATATCAGTTACTGCCCAGCACTAATAATGACTCACAATTACTGAAGAAAGCCTTGAGTGATATGCACTGAAATGTAATGTACAGTAAATGAGCCTGTCAAACTGCCCTACTGTACATGATATACTGATAATAGTGTCATCCTCGTATATGCCATCAACAGATACATTATAAACATCATTGCCCTCTACTGGTCATGTTCTGAGAAAATCATCCCATAAATACCAGTGGTTCTCAAAGTGGGGTCTCGGGTAACTTCCAAGAGCCCACTAGATGTCTTATTTAAATGGATATTTAAATGGATAAATGTTTTAATAGTTAACATTTATCTGTAGCTAAATTAACCCAGCGAAATGGAACTTGAATTGTAATTTTACCTTCATTGAAAGAAGATATTACTATGACAAAGGCCTATACAAAAAATCACCTTAACTTTAACTCAAATGAAAATCAGTGCAATCATTAATGCGACTTGAGTTTCTTTGTCATGAAAAATTAAGATAATTTTAAAACTAACAATGAAAAAAATCTATTTAGCTTTTAATTTCACAGAATACAATATTATTGATACCACAGTTTGACCATGGAGCTCTTAATCCAGTCAAGATTTTGAGAAATGTGTGTGTAAAATACATGACTTGTTAGGTTCCTCTCAGCCCAATGATCCCGGTTACATTAAGTTGAAAATAACACAATTTTACTATGTCTAATTAGTAAACTACGCCGTTTGTTTATTTTGTTTACAATAATGTGAAAATGATGTTGACTGGTTATAGCAAAATACTTTTGTTATATGTGTGAGTTTATTTAAAGGGAGAGACAGTGAGTTGCAGACTACTTGCCACTTGTTTGCGATGATGGATCCGCCACAATAATGCTTGCAGAGGCAATTTAGCCGTTCTGTGTAAACACCCCTAACGCCTTGATTGTGAAGAGGTGTAATTTTCCACAATCCACCTTCCCTGTAACAAACAACCATTCAGAATGATTATATTTTTCGAGACTCTGTTAGAGTTTTTTGTTCAGTTTTCGAGATCAAGTTCCTGTAATATTTATAACTCCCCTCCAAGTGTTATATATATATACATTATTATTGAAAGCAACATTGGGTAGTCTACAAACTCCCCTCAAAGTGTAGCATTTGACAGCGTGTTGCACTGACGCACGTGCACCTGCAGCACCATGGAGAGCATCACAACCTATTAACATGTCATATTATGTCTACTTTTTATTTAAAGAACGTTAACTTAATATTTACAAAACCGTTACAAAATTAGTGAAAGTTGTGGGGACGTTGTTAGTTGAGAAGAATGGAAAGAGAAAACAGGAATGCTGACAGCGGTCGATTTCAGGAAAGTTAAACTGGCATTAACCAGTCTTGGAAAACTGGATATAAACACACAACAGGATTTAGCATTTAACGGTATAAAACGCAGTTTATAACTTAGCTGAACCACCACAGACTTGTCGTATATTGTAGGAATGATATGTCTGAAGAGAAAGTGACAGGCCTAACTTACTCAACTTTTAGTGAAGGCGTCGAGTATGAAAACCATCCAGTGTTGTGCCTGAACGCGTTCAATAGTTCATGAACGCGTTACGCGTTCATATTTTGGGATAACGTGAACTGAACGTACTGTTTTACTGCCTGACGAACGTTACTGTGAACAGCGTTCATTCTGGTATCATCTGTGTCCAGTGTCCACGCTCCTCTCAGTTTAACGTCATACAATATGGTGCCAGATTTCTATAGCCTTCCAGGCGAAAACCCGGCTAAAACACACGTTAACACGTGCGAAAAAACACCCAATCTGGCAACACCAGCCACCAGTGTCGCATCGCGGCCGACGTCGAGAAAGCAGCGCGCGAAGTCGATGAGGATGGGAAAAATCTTACATTTCAGTGCAAACTGCCCGTCGATAAAATAATTATTGTCTGCGATTGTATATGGGCTGTGGTGGCAAACATAGCCTAATTAAAGAAGCTCGCAACATATGGAAAAAAATAACTATAAATGAACTAGTTCATTTTAAAATGTATGAACTGAACTATGAACTAGTTCATGTAGAAAGTGAAATTTCCCAACACTGTCTGCATCCCACAATCAACATCAACAACCCACTGTAGTGTCGTCCACCCATGGAATCTTACATCTGGAAGACGTATTTTTTAAGTGTTTGCTCATCTGCAATACGTCTAAAGGACGTTTCCTGTCAGATGTCAAATAGATATATTTAACATGCATATTTAACATGCATTCTAAATCATTACATCTTATTAAAGACATCTTCTAAACGTCTATTTGACATCTGACAGGAAATGTCCTATAGACGTATTGCAGATGAGCAAACACTCAAGATGTATGAGCAATACTTCCAGATTTAAACATCACATCAAATAGACTTGTGCTGTCTGAGTAAAGTACATGTACACACACGTAGGCTACGCATACACACAAGCTGTGTTACTGCTATATAAGATTTTCAAGCCAATCACATTTGAGCCTAAAATGAAGAGCAAAAATCAAACTTACCTTTAATTCAAGGTAAACAACAGTAAATATCACTGTAAAAGGCTACAGTCACAATAAAAACAAATTTAAAACAGACTAAGCGCAATTTATTTATGACAGGATTATGTAGGTCAGCAAAGTATACATCATACATTTTTACTTGGGATTACATTTTAAAGAAACTGGAAGTCATGTAGGAGAGTATTCATATCTAGGATTGATTTTTTTTTAAACAAATAATGCATTTATTCAGTAAGAATGCTTTAAATTGATCAAAAGTGACAGTAAAGACGTTTAGAATATATAAAAACTGAAGTAATGGATGCTGAAAATTCAGATTTGCCATCATAGGAGTAAATGGCCTTTTAAAATACATTAAAATAGAAAACAGTACTTTTAAATAGTAATATTGTGATGTTTTATTACATTTCACAATATTACTGTTTTTACTGATTTTTAGATCAAATAAATGCAACTTTGTTGAGGATAATACGGTGGCCCAGTGGCATTAAGACTCTTCTTTCAGTAACAAAAGAAAATCCTACCGACCCTAAACCTCATGCCCAGTAATGCAAGTTTTACCTTAAAAACAAATTTATATGGAACAAACTCAACACTACATTTGTCTATTCATTTTATTGTTTTGTCATTATGAAAAAAAAAACACACATTAAGGGGCCTTGACAGCGTGCAGCATCATATCCTGTGTGTGTACAGAGCCAATAGGCCAGAATAATCATACTGGACAGCTTAAAGCCTTTACACGCTCAAAGCATTTCTCACCGACGCACGTTGATGTGCCGTAAGCAATCGTTTAGTCCATTCTACTGCGCTCACGTAAAATGCATTGTTTTACAACTTAGCCAAGCTTTGGCTTTCGTTAAGATGCAGAAAATCAAACTGTATATAATATCAATTAATTGAAAAGCAGCTTGTTGCATTAGATGCTGATATACTTGTAGTTTTACATACTGCATTACCTTATTAAAGAGGTAAGTAAAGGATGCTTATAGCAAATAATACTTAAGGGGGAAACTTCCGAAGCATTTTAGACCCCTCACACTAGTCAGGGTCAGTATAGCTTAAGTGGCTGGATACAAAGAGCTTTGAGTATACAGAAACAGAGCCATGATCATCTGAATATTACTTACAGATTACACCTGAAAACAAAAAAAGAAGTGAAAAATAATATGTACAGTTTGGTAAGCTTGACAAGTCACATTTCTACACAATGAACCATTATTGTGAGAAACACTTGATTTCCATGATGGTGAAAATGGATCTTCTTATTCAACTGCCAAGTTTGGTTCTACCTGAGTTTGTGTATCTATCAGGGGTGTATATGTCCCATCTTGTCCTTTAACTATTGCATATGACAACTACAGTAAGAGACTGTTCAGCTCCTAAAATTCACACAGACTCCTAACTGGGTTCAGTCTGTCAAATTAAACACCTGTCCTGCAGGTTTCTCTAGACTGCTCGCTCGAGATAATACCAGGTGACACTGCAGTATATGAGAAATGAAAGAAAACAGTTTTAGCATGATAAGAAAGTTACTAGTTTGCACCTTATGCATCTTTCCCTCTCGCGGGAAGCGTTAAGACGGTCTTGGAATGCACAATATACTATATAGAGTAAATATTGCCGTTACTACAAGCGTGATTACTGTAGATACATAGAGTGGCCTCCTACCACTAGAGGCACCAGAGAATTTAGTGTCAGGCTTGGCTGTAAACCACGTCAAGCCACTTTGGAACAAAAGTATGACTCGGCTCATCGCTTAATCGTCATCAATAGCCTCTCTTTTTGATTCATCCAGTTTCCGCTCCATGAGATGAGAGGCTGGGCTTGGAAGAGACACCACTTCCACAGGAGGTAGCATGGCACCTTCTGGCTCAATGTCTTTTCTCTGGGAGAGATCCTCCTGGAAACAAACCCATCACATTCAAACAAACAATCCTCACCACAAAAGCAGTCCAGATAGTTCATTTACAACAACCTGCTCAGAGAAACGCTGACTCATGACTTGGTCTCCAAACTCCTGAGTCTCAATCTCTTCGCTGTTGGAGTGGCAGCTGGGGCTCGGCACCTCTATCCCATGGCTCTCTAGTATGGCAGCCTCTGAGTGAAACAGAGAGAAAGTGTTTAGTATAAAGAGATAACGATGACAGTTTAGAAATCCTGCAAAGGGTTTTCTGTCAAGCAAACTGAAATTAATGCTTCCAATAAAACAAACAAACAAACATCTAATTGCCTGTCCACAAGTCACGGGATTACACACTAACCTTCAAACGTTTGGGATCTTTTTTTTTTAAAGAAATTAATACTAAGAAAATGTAGCAAGGATGCAATAAATTCATTAAAAGTCACAGTAAAAACATGTATAATATTACAAAAGATTTCCACAGGTTTCCACAAAAATATTAAGCAGCACCGAATGAAAATGTTTCCTGAACAACAAATCAGCATATTAGAATGATTTTTGAAGCTTCATGTGACACTGAAGACTGTGATGATGAAGATGCTGAAATTTCAGCTTTGCCATCACAGGAATAAAATGCATTTAAAATGTATTCAAATGTAAACGATATTTTTAAATTGTAACAATGCTTTACTTTTTTTGCTGTATTGCTTGTTTGCTATGCGTTTTGTTTAAATAAATGCAACCTTAGTCTTTCAAAAAACATGAAAAATGTAATCGAAAACTTTTAGCTCCGACAGGTGCGCACGGACTGGGTTTGGTAATGAAAGGCTTTCAATGACCAATAATTCAGACTGACAAAAAAAAAAAATACATTCCTCTTCTTTTACATAATAATAATAATAACAACATTCTTCTTCTAAATAACAATAAGTGTCATTAATAATACAAATCAAAATAATAATAATAAGAATATTACAAATTGTCATGCAATTATTAATGTGAATGAATGGTACTCCACATCACATCATCATCACTATTGTACATCCTAATACAAGTGACGTGATTTCGCAATCACGATTAATCGCATCCAAAATAAAAGTTTGTGTTTACGTAATATATGTCTGCATAGTGTGTATAATTATTTTGTACATATAAATAGAAACACATGCATGTAAATATTTAAGAAATATTTGCATGTATATACTTTATATATATTTATACATAATTAATATAATGTATAAATATTTGATATATTAAAAAAAATTCTTAACTATATACATGCATGAGTGTGTGTATTTATATATACAATATAATTATACACACAATTATGCACACATATATTACGTAAACACAAACTTTTATTTTGGATGCGATTAATCGTTGCCCAGCCCTAATTGTGATAGGCCATTTCGGCTTCAAGTCAGAGAAGTTTCTCTTCTTTGCCTTCTTCCGTGTGTTCATGGCGTAAAATGAGGGCGTGGGCGAAGCGTAGACTTGAATATATACATTAAGGGCGTGTTATTATAATGACGATCGTTTTCAGCCACCGGATTTATCAAGGGCAGGCATTGAGTACACTTGGATTTCAAAGGTACGCACAGCTCATAAATCAGGCGGTGAGAGGAGAGTAAGCATAAACTTACGCCAACATATATGCCCGTTTCTACGCAAGAATGATAAATGAGGGCCAATGTGATTTGACACTATG
Organism: Hybognathus amarus; assembly: GCA_030378365.1. Lineage (NCBI taxonomy): Eukaryota > Metazoa > Chordata > Actinopteri > Cypriniformes > Leuciscidae > Hybognathus > Hybognathus amarus. The sequence goes on from JAQIUQ010007632.1 coordinate 61,371, forward strand.
GAGGCTTAATGTGAGAAATATTCCACATGGAGTACTGGAGGAAAAAAACTAAAAATTTAGGCTTCTGATTCTTGTGTCGCTTAAATCAGCGAGTGTCAGTCTATCATTGTTACAGCCTCACCTATGTTGGCACGTCTCTTCATCTCCTTCCTCCGATTGGCAAACCAGTTGTACACTTTGAGTGCAGTTACTCGTTCAAATTCTGACAGCTTGCATCCTGAAACAACACAATACAAGAAATTAATCATTTAAATCAATAAGTAAATTAGCATTCAGTGAGGCAGAGGTACATTTGCAACAAAAATGGCATGGCTAAGATATGACTGGTCTGGTTCTGAGGAAACTTAGATACTGATTGCAATCACTTACCAGGTTTTTGAATGACAGCATTACAGGCATTGGCAATTTCCTCTCTTTTGGCCTCATCGGGATACTGATTCTCAATAAAGAAACTAAGAGAACAATCGAAGGGAATAAGAATAAGACTTGGAAACCAACCAAAAGGAAAACAGTAACTGCCTTAAAACACTGATTAATTAAATACCGGTAGACTACTTTTATTCACAACATTTATGACAATGACATTAGGTGGAAAAATGCTTGCGAATGGAGAAAATGTTCCACTTTAATGGGAACACAGTCACTATACCTCACTATGAAATTAAAAAGATGACAATATAATGATCCTGCCATCACAATAAATTCAGAAATCCAACGGTAAATCAAAAATCGTGTTTGGATGGATGGTTATTGTTTTTTTCTTATATATATTAATTGATAATATGTCATCATTTGAGTGAATTCATTGTACTTATGCAGTTATCACTCCTTATGTTTAAAAGGCTTGATTAAGCACTTGGAAGAAGAGCGAGGACTCGTATTTAACTTTGTAAGTTTTATCTTAAAGGAGCCATGTTACATTTACATGTCACCCGGAGAAACCATTACAATCCGAATAGTGCCGAAGACAGTAATGCTCTGTCATTTACCTCTCCATGATTGACTGGCACTCTTTTCTCCAGGTGAAGCGACTACCTCTGCGCAGTCTAAAAGGCCCAACCGCTGCCCTGTCTGCGGGGCTTGCAGCCAACCTCCAGTCGGGCTCCTCTTTAACCAGGGAACGCATGGACAATGTGGTGCCTGTTATGAACATTATTGCACACAAACCAAAATAACAGTAGAACATGAATTCACTGCACATACAAACTAAAGGGATGGTTCACCAGAAAATGCAAATTCTGTCATTTACTAACCCTAAAGTGGTTCCAAACCAACATGACTGTCTTCCTTTCATATAACACAAACATGATACTTATAGAAGAATGTCCATGCTGCTCTTTTCCATGAAATGAAAGTGAATTGTGGCAATAACTGTCCCTGGTCCCCATCTATTTTCATTGCATTTCATATTATGTTAAATTTCTCAAGTTTGTGTTTCACACAAGAAAGAAAATCATAAAGGCTTAGAATGACACAAAGTTGTTATTTCTTGTAAGGAACTATCCATCTAAAGAGCCATTCAGTCTAAAGAGCCATTCTAAAAAACCTTCAAGCCATCTTCCCACTATTTCTGACATTTGCATACAATTGCCATATTTAGTGCCATTCGCACAGAACTTGCATATTGGTCGTGAAGAATAATAAAAGTGATAATTTTTAATAGTACGTCTAAAAGAAAAGCAAGTGTATATATATATATATATATATATATATACACACACACACACACACACACACACACACACACACATACATACAGTAATATATATTAAAAATGAAAAAAAAAATAAAATAAATATATATATATATATATATATATATATATATATATATTATATATATATATTAGGGCTGTGCAAAAGTTAATTCTGATTAATCGCATCCAAAATAAAAGTCTGTGCTTACATAATATATTTTTGTGTGTGCTGTATATTATTATTTTGTATATATATAAATACCTATGCATGCATGTATATATTTAAGAATATTTGCGCTTAAATTCTGTATATATATATACACACAAATACATAATCTATATTATATAAATATCTAATTTTCTTAAATATATACATGCATGTGTGTGTATTTATATATATAAAATAACTATATACAGCACACACAAATATATTATGTAAAACACAGACTTTTATTTTGAGATGCAATTTATTGCAATTAATTTTTTTACAGTCCGTAATATATATACTGTATATATTACTGTCTACATAATATATATATATATTATTAAACTTATTTTATTTAAGCTAATTAATTTACTTTACTAAAATACTTTTCAAAAATAACTAAAACTGAAAAAAAAAATGAATAAAATAAATGATAGACATGTTTTTTTTAAGAAGTCAAAAACATAAAACAAAATGATTAAAACATTGACCAGAAATGTTCTCGAACTCTACGAACTCTCCCATTCTACTCTTCATTGGAAATGAATGACTTCTGGTGTATTGTTTGTTGAAGAGAGTGAAAATGTGATTTAAGAGACTCAAAGAGAACAAATATTAATTTCCCAAACCATTTGTACTGAAGTAAACTTAAGCAGTGTTTCCCTGCTGCATGGATGTTACCTGACTGGGCTTGGTGAGCAGAGTACCAGGGGAGGAGGTGCATCAGCAGTTCTCTCTGCCTATTCCAGGGGGTGTCAGTCCTGCTCCTGGGGACCTGAGCATGCTGGTTTTCACTCCATCTGATTCCTTTAACCCATTTGGGCAATCAGAAAACTGTGTTAACTAGGGTCCCTTCGAGAGGCCGAAAACTTGCAATTACTGGTGATGACCGTAAACAAATATTAACATAGTGCTCAATGAAAATCCTTGTAAATATTTAAAGTAAGTAAAAATTAATTGTAGATAGCAGCGTTAATAGACATTCAAAGTTGGAGCCATGCTCAATTAGCGCTGCAGAGAATGTAAAAGCGTCATGCTCAGGGCTTTGTTAGTAGGGTCAGGTGTTACTTGCACTTCAGTGCAAAGCGGACATGAAAACCAGCATTTGACAAACCCAGGATCAGGACTGAGAGCTACAGGAGAGGTTTTAACCTGGGAGATGAAGAGCAGAAGTGGTCCTACAGGGCTTCACATTACTTAATTAGCTCCTTCAAGCATCAACATGTTTTCTGTATTATAAATGCGAGATGATGCGAGTGTTGGCGGTGTTACAGCCTAAAAGGCTTTAAAGCTAATTTCTGACTGCAACAACCTACACTTCTAGGATGTGCCAAGAATAGCATTAACCCAAGCGCATAACTGATGGGAAATGACACCAGTTGATTTCATTTCAATTCAGTGCGGTGACATGGCATGTCCTTCCAATATATTTGTCTTTATCAAACACTGAATTTTCAAATGTAAAGCCCTCAAGGACCATGCAAACTATATAGGGGAAATATGGTATAATGGCAAGTGAAGACCCCTCCCAAAAAAATAAAATAACTGAACATAAGCCAGCCAACAAGCCTAAAATTCAGGCCACGCCCTTGTTTTAGGCAAGTCATCTCCCTGCTGAGGAAGCACAACCTACCTGGGCTGTTCACGCTCCAGCAGGTACCAGCGATAGAACGCCCTGCGTTTGGAGTCGCTCATCTCAAGCCCCTGCTGCAGAAGCCACTGGGAGATGTAGCTCTGACTGATACCTGCAGAAGACCACACAGTCATAAAAAAGGAAATGACACAAAAACACCAGAATAAAAACAAAGATACCAGGGTTAACTAAAACTAAACCTATTAAAGAAATTTTTTTTTTCATTTAAATAAAGCTGAAATAAAATACAAATATTAGATGAAAACCATAATTATGTTGGTTTGGCAACTTACTAAAATAAGTTTAAGTTGATGCACTAAAATTACTAGCTGGAAATAAATAAAACTGAACTAGCCAGTCAATACATTAACTATGAGCAATTTATTTGTTACAGTATTTATTAATTACCATTAAAATAGATGGTTTATTATTACTTCATTAGCTCAGGTCTGTTACACAATATTAACAGATAAAACTTTTTAAATGAATAATATATTAGTAAAATGTTGAAATTACCATTAAATTATATTAATACATTATTTAGAATATTTTTTCCTTGTTAGATTATGCTAACGACTGTAGTTAACTGAATGAACAAATGCAATCTTGCTGCAACGGGTTTCCAAAAACTGACAAAAGCAAAATAAAACAACAAAAAAAATCTAATGAAAACTGAAAATATAAAAGCTAATTCAAAATACTAATAAAAACTATAATAGTACATTGCTTTTATATGAATACACAGGCTCCAGACATTTTTAAAATACTGTTGAAGTAAAATTAAATACAAATAATGCGATTGATGTAATTTTGACTTCCAAAAAACTTTAATTTCAAACAATTATCTTGATTTTTTGTGAGTACAAAAGCATATGTCCTCAAAATAAACTGATTATTGATAGTTAAAGCATTTGTACTCTGTGTAACTTATAAGATCCAGTGTTGATCTTTCACTATATTTTATAATCTCAGTAATAGTCTGTATAAAGTAATGGGAAATGATTTAACTAAGGGATAAAAAAATGCAAACTGAACTTGCAATCAGTTGTTTCCATAGACTAAAGCAAGACTGTTTCTCTTCTCACACGTTTCGTCATGCTCTGACCTCTTTGCAGCAAGATATTATTAGTTTCACATGCTTGCTGATATTCAACCGCGTCAATGTTTTGGTTATAGAAGTTGTGTAAAAACATTACTAACTTATTCATCCTGTTCAGCAGAGGAAATAGTTAATACTTTGTGAATGTACAGTAAATTAATTTAGGTTATATGGTTTTAGTAAAACTACAGACGTTCTCTGATGGTTTTGCATGATTAAGAAAATTTGCATGTACGCAGTTTTTTTCCATTGCGAGATTGAAAGCATTCAGAGTACCTGTGACTTGTCCAACAATTGCCTGTGAGATCCTTCTGTTATTGAGAAAAGCTTTTATCTCTTCTTTCACAAGGTTACTGTCTTCTCCTACAGTCCAAACAAAGACAAGCATAACATTGACAAAGTCAAAACATTAGGTTTTAATTTTCATTTAAGCATTAAAAATGTCAGCTGCTTTAAAATATTTTATAAAAACGTGGGGTTTTGCATCATAAATTTTTAAATGGGGAAAATATTATGCGGCAGATCCAAAGCAGTCACAAGAAAAGCTACAAAAAGCTTCTATCTCTGAACCAACTGTCCACCTGACCTGATTCAGAGAGGGCTCTTGTTCTAGGAAAATTACAAGGTTGCTCAGGGACGTTCACCGTCATTATCAACTGTTATATTAATCTCTACCTCTCAGTGGACCTGAGAAGAGATCCCACAGAAGCAGCTGATATAGTGCTCTCGTAAAAAATACCTCATGTATTCCTCCACCTTCTCCTCCAGATCCCAGTCCTCTTCTGCCAAGTCGTAACTAAACGACCTCTGAACTCCGCTGGGTGGGTACAGGGTGGAGGCGAGGCATCGTAGCTGTTGCTGGGTGATAAAGCAGCATCTATAACAGGGGTCTGTGTGGTGGCTGAGGTAAGAGAGGAGGAGGAAGAGGAGGAGGACGAGGGGGCAGCAGGGGCTGCGGAGGTAGGGGCGCTGGGTGGGGCCGAGTGATTGTTGCAGCATGGGACACGATGGTCTGGATCAAGCCTCTCTAAAGACTCGAGGGCTTGAATGATTTGAGGTTTGGTCATCCCTGACAGCCTTAAACGCTGGAGCAAGTCGATCTGTTCAATGGTATAGCGCGGCTCCACATCACAACACTCCATCCTGACATCTGTGGGAGAAGAAAGGACAATACTGTTATTACATTAAACACCAGTGAACATCTACATTCCCCATAATTCTGCAGAGAAATCTCCACCAATCAGAGAATTAAGACAAGCAAATTGCGCCACCCACTCTCATGAAGCACTGCAAATGAAGTAGGCAAGTCAATTTCCCAACACAAGCAACTAAAATATTTGAATACCTTCATGAAAGCTGCTACAGTTTTGTACTTTGATTTGAAGCCAAAAAGTACTTAAGAATTGGACAAAAACTCAAAAAAAAATAAATTGGAATTTGTAAAAAAAAGTTTGTTATGTTATTCATAATCACATCATAGCTGGTTGGTTTGGTTAGTGGCTTTGACTTAGAGTCTTAAACTTAAGAATTTTTTTTTTAATTTCCTAAGGATAAAAAATGTATAAGAAAACTACTTTCAAAACCAAATGTGGGTGGGCCCTAGAGAACAGCGAAAATCTGCTATTGGTCAGGAAAACAGACATCCCTCCCCTAAACTCATGCCATTGGTTGAGCAAGTGTTGCTGTGTCAGGCTGTGTTGGAATACTCAAACAAATAGAGCACATTATGAAAGAAGAAGGGGCTTGTGGTCTTTTTTTGCAGAGGGAAAAGAAGAAAAATATATTATGGATTTTTTTTTATGGATGTTCCTTACAATTTGAAACTATGTTTTGTAAAAACACTACACAAATAAATGTAAATTGAATTTAACTGAATCACACAAAGCTATTCCATAAGACTTGGAATATCACACGTGATACAGATGACGTTAATTATACTTTTTTCTAATTTTGGTGCCTGAAACCCCCAGTCCCAAATTACTTTCATTATGTTAAAGAGTGAGTGGGATTCTTTAAAAATTCACCTTTTATATTTCACATAATAAACATACAGTTTTGAAACAACATGAGGGTGAAAATTTAAATGACAGCATTTATTTATTTTTAATATTGGTGAATTCCAAAAGGTACACTGGACACATCTAGTTATTCTCCAATATTTGACGTTTAATTGTTATTTGATTACTGCCAATCTCATATATTTTTTAATCTATGTATCCTTGTACTTTACATTTTTTAACTACCTTGCAGTTCCAAACACTGACATTCCTTCAGGAAATGCAAATCTAGCTTGATAAACTTGATTTAAAAAATAAAAATAAATGCTTCAGATCATATTTTGCCCTACCTGATATTTGAGGTGATAATCGGCCCGTTGGGAGCGGTTCTGCGCGTGGAGCCACAGCAGGAAGGCACCACTGTCGCATGGTCGAGGAGTCACCCGCAGGGACAAGGGGCTGTCAAAACATCACAATAACTACTAACAGCCGGTCAGCATGTGTCGGTTATTCATGCTAGAGTAACGATACAAACAAATCAACCACGTCTGCTTTAATAAAGCCCTTCAATAACAGATAATGCACGTCTGTAATCATTTTTATTTTGTGTCAGGCTCGCGCTAACTGGCTAGCCCCAGCGGGCACGCGCTGCTGTGCAACTGCATACAAAATGAATTATCTTCGCCTTTGTTTTCACACTTGCAGCTGAACCCACTGACTTTGGCAAGGCTTTTACTTCTGGCAGACAACGCGTAAAAGTCATGCACTACAACAACAAAATGCGCTGATTTAGTTTTTGTAGCGGATTCGCGTCTCGCAATATCACTTGTTATGAGTGCGGGAATGAGATGCCTTCATAGTAGCACAGCTTTGATGCACAGAGCGCTAAAGTAACTGTAATGCCGCTAGCATGAAAAGCTATGCCCAACACGCAGTTATCCGCCTTACCTTCCCGCGCTACCGTCAAACTGCAGCCGGAGTTGAGCTGGTGCAGCTGGAGAGCGGTCTGGTGCACACCCTGGGTGTAATCCTGGCCTCCCGTGCGCTCACTTACACTCCGAAGCAGCTTACAACTAGCTAATGAAGGTGATCCGAGGAGGGTCACATTGTCCTGGATGCCGCAGCATAATATTACTGGATAGATATGGAAGTCAACAATTGACCTCTTAACCCGCAGCGACAGTCCCATGTGGATGCAGGAAGTTGATGCCAGAAAAGACTCTCATACGTTCACTATCTTTAATGACATGTAAAAAGATTTTCGCAAGTTTACATTTTTGGGAGTAGATGTGAAATATAAAATGTGTGTACTTTTTTGTCAAGTTTGTTTACGTTTGTCAGATTTCGCAGGACTGCTATTCTGTATGGATTTATGCTTCCCTCTTTTGCACACAACAATGTGGATGTTTATAATGTAGGAATGTTACTTGCACTTTCGACATGATGTTCATACTGCTGACCACACATAAATCTTTGTTTTTTATTTATATTAATCCTGTATCATTTAGTTATTGCAATGTAGGAGATGAGTCACTAAGTACTTCAGCACAATCAAATTGAGGCTTCTACAAGAGGAATAAAAACAAAAACATAAATCAAGACATAGACTAAACAATAAGATTTGCCTAAAGACAAATAAACAAATCCACAGAATTACTAACAATTTTTAATTATCAACACAATAATTCAGACGCCATATATAAGTGAACAATGTAATAAATAAATTAGCCTACAAGAGTCACATTTGTTAACATTAAAACATCAGCTAAAATTAACTCACCTAACCTAGAATGCATGAACCTACATAAATGCACAAAGAGGGGTCATAGAGGGGGTTTCTTTAAAAAAGGTGTCCTATTAATTAAAAAATTAAAACTATTGATGATACAAAAATGTTATATTAAAATCAAACATGTTAATTTTGTCAGATTAAATGTAGAACTAATTTCACTAGGCCTACTGTTTTTCACCTACAGTTCTATATAGTAAGGAGATATGCATATTGAAACACAGGGTTGGTGCAAAAAAGTAAACTAATTTTTAGATTAAATTCCATAACGTTTCAACAAAATAATGTAAAGTATATTAGTCTGACTATGTAAAGTATCTAATATGGACAAAAAATCCATCCAAAAAATACTGTTTTTGATATTGATTTTTACTTGGTTTTTATATGCTGGGTCATTTTGCATTCCCTTTAACCATTCTAGGCAACTGTAACATGACCATTTTCATTTTTTGAGTGTTTCATCATTCAAAAGTGCTGCATGACTGGAGTGATAAAAATATGTTTTAATTGACATGTCATTTGTAATAAACTGCAACAGGGTGCATGGTCTCAAAAAGGTTATGAACTTTACTGCAGTGTCAGTTTACCTTTAGATGTCAGTTCATTTTCATCTTCATATTGAAAAGCCCTGTCCTCAGGAGACAGCCTACAGAAAAATCCATCTCGTGATCACCAGCCTGGTGTGCATCTATAGATGCCCCTCTGGAAGATGCTGTATCTCATTTTGAAAGGCTGATATGAGTGAGCCAGCTTACACAGACGTAAACGGATGATCCATAGCAACTCCGGCCTGCAAAGACAATCAACATAATATCCAGGAGACAATAATATTAGAGTAGTCTGCTGACCATCCTCCCTTCGGATGATATTAGTGCTGCTGGCTGTCTCCTGAACTGGACTTCCTTTCTTCTCCAAATTAACATGCAACAAATGCTTAATGTTTACAAATCAAAGACAACCCAATGGTTCAGATTAACCTCAATCCGTGACTAGATACTGAGTTACTCATTTAAAAAAAATAACAAAAAAATGTGTCATCTAAATACGATCATATATCAGAAATGAATGGCAAAAGGACATCACAAAGAACAAGTAGGCTACTTAAAATATAACACCTTGTACTTTTCTTCAGATTTCACTTTAATATTCTTCATTTATTTTTCTTTTTTAAATTGGCCATTCAGAAAAATAGAAAACAGCCCTTAGGCCTATATGTCAGAAGAAACATCACTAGATCAATCCAGTCCAACGAGACAGTTACTTATTAAATGTATTAAAATCTTTAAATTAATTTTTTATTCATTGGTTTGTTAAAAGCCATGTTAAATACACACAATATTGCTGTGTCATTACTGCATAGGGCTGTTAAAACCAAAATAGCATACTGTCCACTCAAGTGGACTGCTGAAAATCTCTTAATAATTTCAAATCTTGTTTTTCATAATTTAAGAGCAATAAAAACACATAGCAAAAAATCCTGACTGAAGTTGTCAATTAATTTAGTTTTAATTCATTATTTAATAAGATTAAATTTCATGAATTAAACAGAAGTTGGAAACTTTATCTCTAATTGAAATAACCTATTAAACATGAAAGTAACATATTTTAACATATTTCTCGTTAAATAGAAACCTTTTGGCATAAAGTGTTCTAAATTCAGACAACATGAGCATGTTGAATCCATCAAAATAATAATAAAATATTCTTAAAAATCTTATTTTAGATATAAATATTTTAAGACATTCTGATCTGATCCATTTACCGGTAATTTATTAGTGAGGTGGTGTATTATTTGCTAATGATGTTTGCGTGCGGTGCATACAGTGTGAAAAGAGAGCCGAAGTACCGCCACAAGAACAGAGAGGGCGCTACACTATCTGTTTTTTCCAATGTAGCCTACTGTACTCTTCCTTTAGTCTACCTGCACCCACCGTATGAAATGCCATAACCTTGACATGCCCCGCATTTAAAATAAAATTCAAATTGATTCAAAATCATGCCAATGCCATTTCATTGTCACCTTGCAATTTATTGCCATATCGCATGTGCTTTGGTTTTGTTCCCCTTCAGTAGCATTTAGCACTCTTACTGCTTTACTTGTATTGTTGCGATGATAATAATATAAAAGAGGTATAGCCTTGACCATACAGTAATAAATACGATTAAAGTAGCCTAAACATGAGCACTTTTATTTAAAGTACCAAAAAAAAAAGTTTAATGAAGTATTCAAACATGTTCTTCATCAGAAAACGTTTTACTGGCAGAACTCTTTCTTTCTTATATTTTCTTCCCCTTTGTGTTTGTGTCCCTCTTGTGGAGAGAACATAATTTATGCAATTACATTCCATTAAAGACACCCTGAATCCAGTTGCTGGAATATTTTTCAGAATATCAGAACTTTTAACAAATGATTTATAAACTTACCAGCCTCAGAGGCCGACCTGTAAGGGAATATCAAGGGCACATCCCCGCACACAAACACATGTGTGATCAGGACAGTACAAACAGGAGGTGCAGCTCCTCTCCCCTGGAATATATACAGAAGTGTCATGACCTAACAGAGGGACTATTGAGGAAATTATTCAATGGGAAATTCAGGTGAGTTACTGAAGAAAACCAAACTAAATGTTCACAAATAATTTTGAATCAGTGTTGAAGTTGACAGGTGATTTTCGTTCTGTTTGCAGTGCTGAGCAAGCCATGATTAATATTTATTCTCATTATGTGAAAAAACACTTAATATATCAGAAATATTAAGCTTTATAGAAGGTCTGTTTATGGTGTGTACCAAGCTAATGACAGCCTGCATGACTTATTACTAAGGATATCATATTAAAATGTATCTTTGTAGCATTTCCCCATCACTATCGCAAACTTTTTTCATTTCCCAAAAGTCCAACGATCCATTTTCTGTTGAGTTTGCTGTGCCAAGTGTACAAAGTGTGTAATGATTAACTGAGGTGACATCTCTCCTGCAGCCCAAACTCTGTCCTCAGGGAAGCCTTTGTGTTTGCTGTGAAGTAATGTCCACCCACACTGCTCCGCTCCACTTCTAATCTTTCCTTCAGCTTTCACAGTCCTTCCCAGAGCACACCGGCAGAATATCTGTTACGCTTGTCAGCACAGCCATGTGAAATAAAATATGACCCTTGTCTCCTCTCTGAGTCTTAACTTAGTGTTTATGTAGTTGAGAGGAAGGTACTGGAAGCAGTAAATTCATTGAATGACATTAAAGTCAGCACAGAGCTCTTGGCTACATTTGGTATCCCATTAGCACTCTCTCTCTCTCAGGGGTGTGTTGTGGCAGTCTGGAGGAGCAGAAGGGGCTGATGAAGATGGGCCTTAGTATGGTGTTGGTAGGGCATGTGAACTTCCTGCTGGGCGCTCTGGTCCATGGTGTGGTGCTGAGACACTTCAGCCTCCAGCGGGGACAGGCAATGGAAAGCGCCATCTCTAACGTCATAGCCCTGACAGCGGGCCTGCTGGTGAGGCACAACATTACTGTAAAATGGGCAATTTGAGCTTATCAACCAGAGGAAAATTGTGTCCTGTCTTTTGCATATGACAAGCCATTTGTTTACAGAGTATATTTGACTAGTAAAATAACAAGTGTAGCTCATCAACATGATTCATTAATGTTTGACAGCTGTCCAAATAGGCTACTTTCTGTTCAAATCTAATGATTAAACTCCTTTTTGTGAAATATCTTGCTTGAAATATGTCCTTGTGGTATTTTTTTCTTTCAAATACATTTCATATTTCAGAGCGATGGCATTCATTTATTTTGAAGTGTGGCTGTTTTCTAAATATTTCCATTCAAATATTTAGTTGGCTGAGAAGAAATAATATAAAATAAATAATGTGCTGTTCTATTTATCTAGGGTGTCCTTACCGGGATATTGACTATTGTTCAGTCCAAAAATGAGAAGAACAGGGTACTGGTAAGTAAGAACTTCTCGTGCACAAATTATGTGTCTTAGTTATAACTGTAATTTACATTTTGTAATTAAAACCCACACACATTCGCTTGTGATCCAGACAAAAAATTTAACCTTAGGTCACTTCATATTTCACTTCATAATCAAAAGAACAAAGTCTATTTGAGTTCATTCATTAGTGTTTTTGTTTATATTGTGACATTATTTACAAGACAATTAAGCTAATTTCCACCTCATATTCTCCTAAAAATATGAGAATAATAACAAAAATATCTTTCTCATATAACAATAATGCATAATTCGTACTTTGCAGTCACGTGACTACCATGAATACGTAGCGGGCAACAAACGGTGACAAAATGGCGACAAACAGTGGTCAGCCAGGGGAATCGCAGCCTTGCAAATTTCCAATATTACAATCAATTAACTCTTTAGACCATATGTCACCTAATGTTAAAATTAGATATCAAGAAAATATTAACATACTTGAATTGTGTGATCCATACACAGCCCGCTGATGATCGTGTGATGAAGTCTTTCTGAATATGTACATCCTGCTAGCCAAACATTGTAGCATACCTGCTTATCGACTCCACATATCAGATAATAGACAAGAGCAGCGAAATTGCGTATAACTAATCATGTTTGCAATATGTTAGGCTGTATAAAGTAACTGTAAGTAGTGCAACAGTAACGTGTCATTCATTCTCCCTTCATCTTCTCATATCAAATATCAAATCACGTACAGATGAACGCGTTCTCGCCACCTACTGGCGAACGCACATTAATGTTAAGATTACACGATTTAGATTAGTGCTTTCAATCACACAACTATCTGGCATGTCGTTTACACCTCAAAAAAAACAACTTTTGTATATTAAAACTGCGACGTCCTGGCACAATCTTCGATTACTTTACAGGGTTTCGTTGCTAGAGAACGACAGTACCTGTAACGTCACGTGCAAAGTATGAATTGTGACAATGGTGTGTAATTTAATTATATAATTTAAATTGTAAATTATTATTATATTTTACCATAAATCAATTGAGTCTAATGGGAGTTACAATATACCTAAGACATAATGAAATTTGAGGGGAAATGTGCTTAATTGTCAATGGGCAATTTAATATTATTTGACATAAAAAATAAACTTAAATTCTTAATGGGAATTCTTTTGATTGGGGTTAAATTTGACATTGAATATTATATTTGCATAAGATTCACCCGCTCATTATGTTCTAATAGCATAGACCTGTTCTTTAGATAAAAAAAAATCATTTGTATTCTGTCAATGCATTGTTTTTCTTACGCTCTTGGTCCACAATGACTGCACAAATAACTGAGGAGCTTCGAAAAAGTTGTTTTTCAGGGAAAAAGAGAACAAACCCATGAAAGTGTTGTCATTGATTTATGTTTGTGCTTTCTCTGTCAGTTTTTTTTCTCCCTCTTTCTTCTTTCTGCGTCAGTGACACACACCTGCTTCCTCTCTCATTCATCAGGGCTTGTGTCGAGCTCACTAGCGTTTGATCACTGTGCCTTCAGAGCTCAAAATGTACAAAACCCCCCTGTGATATAGAAGAGCCTGCAAGGAAAATCCTTTAATTGTTCTTTGCTACTGTTAAAACTTCTCTCTTGTTGTAGACCTTGTCACTGCTCATGTTAAGTGCTGTAGCTGGTTTAGTGGCTGCCGCCTCAGTCATCGGTCTGACAGTGTCCTTGGTAAAGACTGTAATTCATGGGGACAAGGGACTACTTGTTTACTGTGGCTACAGTGATGACGGCAGGAGTCATCTTACCATCGCCAATGAGTGTCCTTTTGACCCCACTCGTATTTTTGTAAGTACCAAAGAAGAAATGAGGGAAAATGTGTGCAGTTCAAAGTTGCAAATAAATTTCTGGTTCACCAGTAATTATTGTTTGGGTGCTTAAATATTAAACTTCTTCATTAAAGGTCCACTATGTAACTTTTTTTCCAAAACGTGCTTATTTTAGACTGGTTGAGGTGGTTTTCATAAATTGTGTGCATATGTCACTCACCCTTGCGTGAGCAAGAAATGTTGAGATGGAGCACGCCAAATCTCGAACCTCTGAGGAATCGTCCGTTTTATACATTTTTTAAAATCAGATCAGAGGAGAGTCTGCGGGTGAAAAGAGAACACAACAGAGCTTGTAATAAAACCAGAATCAACATTGGCTTGGCTTTTCAGAGATGCAGCGAGAACTGAGGGATTTGAAATGTAAACGCGATGTGGAGATGATGTTTTTATTACTTAACATGTGAATAAGTATTTTATTGAACCATTAAATTGCCATATTATGTAGCTCTCTAATAGAGTTTATTATTTATTGTGAAGGATCATATTCATCTGAACATTCACGCAGAGCCAAAACACAACTAAAATGTTCTTCCGCACAATGCAGGCAGTTTTGTTTTTTAACTGCTAGAGGACCAAAAGTTACATAGTGTGTTTAACTTTTATAATGGCTATATTTGGTTTTAATTGCTAATGTTGATGTCAGTATTAAACTGCTGCTTTTCTTACAGTATTCTTAAATTGGATTTCGTCGTATTGTGCTAATTATCTTAAAAATCACAATTATAGCTGTGGAAATAACCTTTTCTTCTGTTATAATCCATGTTTTTAGACAAGATATTTAAATGTGCACATTGGATCTGATGTTTTTCTCCTCAATGAGTCTCTCTACTCATTAAAAGTGCTTAATTTGTTCCTCATTAAAAAAGTTTTATGGATAAAGAAATTAATTGTAATGTGAATTTTCAAAATGATGTATTCTTCATATCAATGGCCTAATTAAAGCTGAGATCACATAAACAGACAAAAAGTTCTTGTTTTATTAGTAACCCCACCATTATTGGATATTTTAATTGAATGTTATCAACTAATTAAGGCAAAGTGCAAATAACCCATTTCAAAGGCATTGTTGGCTGTAAACTTTTGCTTTTGCATAATGCTGCATTGACATGTCAAGGTAATAGACTGTATATCAGCCAGTATACAACATAAAATACAATACTTTATGATATGTACAGTACGGTATATGGTGAGAATACAGTATTATTTACAAAATAGGTTAAAAATGTTGGTGATTTTGTAGGTGATGTTAAAGTATTATTATTTGGATGTTGATAAAAATCTAATATTTATTTTTAATTTAATTGCTAAGCCTATTTGTTCATTATTCACAAAGTTAAATGGTTTGAAAAAAGCCTTTTTGACTAATTAAAAACTGGCATTAAAATGTATTTGGGATAAAAACCTTTAGCTAATTTTAAAGATACAATATATTTTTCTATATTTTTTTTCATTTTCTTTCTACCATGATGTGTTTGATTATGTACAATCTTAAAAAAAAGGAAATGGAAAATTGTTCAGGAAAGGAGCAAGCAATAAAAAAGTGCACTGGTCACAATCACCCAGGTCACTTACATTAGCCTAAAAACATGCATTTGCAAAAGTAAATGAAGGTAAATTATTCTCTCTCTCTCTCAGAGCACCACGATAGTCCTGTGGCTCCCCTTGATACTAATGAGTGCAGTGGAGATGGTGTTCTCATGCCGCTTATTTAAGGTCTCCATCTCCTCCCTTGGTCATCCCTGGTGCCTCCACAAACAACATTTACAAGATAAGAGCAGATTGGTATGTATTGGCCCGCCTGGCCGAATCTGCACTGATCCTCAAGAGAGATCAAATATGCCCAATTAAAAATAATCAGCGCTTTAGTGTAGGTGGATTCATCATTTAAGTTTCCAGTACATCTGACAACTCATGCGGTCCTCTTAATAGATGCTTGAGAGAATACGCACATGTGTTTCTGACACATGACCCCCTATGCGCGTGCATGTTCGGTGACTCAGCTTCAGTAAAGCGGCATCATTTGTTCTTTTTCAGATGAGAACCCCGGCAGCGCCCGAGCCCCGCTACGCAGCTTCATCCAGTCGTTGTGAAGGAGACGTGGAGCAGAGGTTGCCCGTTAGACCCCTAAAGCTGTACAAGCCACCCTGCAACTCTCACCCGCACCGCTCCGCGTCCTCCGGGCATCGCCAACACCCCTCTGCATCCCCGTTCAACCGGGCGGGGCTGGAACGGTCCAGCATCTGGATATGAGTTTGAACAGGACCTTGGCTCTGGCCTCATTCAGGGATCAAGGGCAATTTAAACTCTTTCGAAGACATATGAATGTTACATGATTGTATATCGTATCTAATGTTTTGTCACTCATGGACCATGCGTGTTGTCTCAATACAATACAGGCTAGCTAACCTATATTTAATAGTGTCTGGTTTATGTTGTCTAGACTGGTGTGAGAGACCCGGGTTCGAATCCACTGTGAGACACCAATGTGTCCCTGAGCAAGACACTTAACCCCTAGTTGCTCCAGAGGCGTGCGACCTCTGACCGCTTTGGATAAAAGTGTCAGCTAAATGAATACAAACGAAACGTAGACTAGAAAGATAAAAAAGTGAGTGTGTCAGATTTTGCGTACTTTGGAGGGTCATATAGCTAATAATAGGCCTTAAAGGGTTAGTTCACCCAAAAATGAAAATTAAGTAATCAATTACTCACCCCCATGCTGTTCTAAATCCGTAAGACCTTCGTTCATCTTCGGAACACAAATGAATATATTTTTGATTCAATCTGAGAGCTGTCTCACTCCTCCATAGACTGCCTAAGGGACCAGCACTTGACGGCCCATAAAGTCAATAAATAAAATGTTGAAATATTCCATGTGCCTACAGCGGCTCAATTATAAGTTTATCAAGCGACGAGACTACTTTTTTTGCGAAAATAACATAAATAACGACTTTATTAGACTGTTCCATTTACTTCCTTATGGGCGCATGCGCGAGAACTGAGACGAGGACGTTCTCATTCGACTGCTTCTTTTACTGGCTGCTCACCGCTTAGGAGATTACTGCCACCTACCGTATAAGATGATGTGCTGATATAGCTGGATATAGCTGTGATCATCATCTTATACGGTAGGGGCGGTAATACTCCTAAGCGGTGAGCAGCCGGTAAAAGAAGCAGTCGACTGAGAACGTCCTCGTCTCAGCTGAAATCATTACACTGTTAAAAATTATTGATCAATGTTAAGACAACATGTTTCTGCATTGCTTTAACTCAACAAATAAATGAAACATTGTAAAAAAATTTTTTAGTTATACAAGATTTAACTCAATTTTAAAGTCAGTTTAGTGTAGGCTAATTTATGTTCCATTGTTGATTGTACTAAAAATTGAAGGCAGCGAACAGTTTTTACGGTAATGTTTACAGTAAGAAAAATAACAAGCAGCTGTGGTTGCCAGAAATTTACCGTAAAAATAAAGTAGTTAAAGATTTAACAAATTTTACATCGACTAATATAATGTTACTAATATCAACCTTCTGAAGTACTAATGTCTGTTATTTTGTTTCTTTGTAATAAACTGACAAGCACCAAAAACAAGTGGTGATGAGTAAGTAACATGATGATTCAAAGCCCATCACAACAAGACGCTTTTCCACGTGCTAAAAAGTATATATAAAAGACAAACACAAAATACCATCATGGCAACACACACATGACACTGAAGTAATGCAGTAAACATTAATTTAACAGCATTAGATGTAACGTAAAACCATAATGTACATAACTGATAAGAAAAAACTAAGAAGAAACAGTTATTTCAATGAAAATACATCGAGATGTGAAGCGGCATGCAGGGAATTCTGGGAATGTCAATTTACGGTTTTCACTGTAAATTATACAATGACTTATTTTTCACTTACAAAAACTTCCTGTTAATTAAATAACAGATTTACGGTGGCGTATTGCATTCACTTGAAGAAAAAAAATCTACTCTGTTTTTCTGAATTAACGAGTTAATTTTTCATGAGAAAATTTTTTTTGCTGTTTTTCTGAATTAACGAGTTAATTTTTCATGAGAAATTTTTTTTTGCTCTTTTTCTGATTTAACGAGTTAATTTTTCATGAGAATTTTTTTTGCTCTGTTTTTTTTGAATTAATGAGTTAATTTTACATGAGAAATTTTTCTTTGCTTTGTTTTTCTGAATTAATGAGTTAATTTTTCATGAGAATTTTTTTTTGCTCGTTTTTCTGTATTAATGAGTTAATTAATTAATTAATTTTTTCTGGTGAAACTGTGTTTGTGTGTGTTCCTAGAGGAATAGGTGTCATGCAAACATATCTATTTATCACTTTTCTACATAAATTTCAATTTCATTTTAAGTTCCTTATAATCATTCACTTTTGCATCCTGTTTGCGAGTGACAATCCAAACTCAGGAACCGTATTGGAATTTTAAAAGCGTTCTAAATTCAACTCTGAATGCCACACAATTCCGCTAAATACCTTTGCACGTTGTGATCACATGACCAGGTTGACGAATAAGTTCCTAACATTAAATGCAGATCAGCGTTGCGTAAGAATCACTCTCAGGCGACATTCTAAACACAGAAGTATATTTTTCAGTCAGTAAAAGGGGACAATCATCATGTCCTCGCATGAGGTTTTCATGCAACATAATAGAGGAAAGTTGCCATAGAGGGTGCAGCATCAAATATGGCCTCGGTACAAATATGGAAGCTACACATGTATTGAGAGTGGGCATGTATTGAGTTCATGAGCTGATATGTTTGTACAAAGCAGGAGCACCTGGAGAATTCAGGTCGTGGAATGTGAGTCGTTGCATAAAAAGAAAAGAAAAATCAAAGCAGTGGCGTTCTCTTTACACCTGTTCATTCAAGAGTGAAAATAAGCCCTTAGTGATCGCTTTCAGTATTCAAACTCTTTATCATAAGGTGAGACATGATCATAAATGATAGAGTTGTACATTCCTGTCTATGTTGTTAATGGAAACCTATAAGCAGGTGATTTTGAGTACCATACGATGCGGGATAAAGTTGTCACAAGCTGCTTCAAAACTTGCTTGCATACAAAGATATCGTATCTGAACAACACAAAGTGATACTATAAAGTTAGCACAGACGCATACATCCACCAGAACATGCAAACCTTCACTCTTGCGTACATACAAACCGCACACACACACAGATGAAGCGCTTCAAATGATATGTGCTATAGTGTATTCCATTCAAAACACAACGGAACGTATCCCCTGATACCCACAATGCATTGAAAAGCCTTGAATTAATAACAACTCGCTCAAAATACATCACCAAGTGTCTAACGTCTCGGTTAAACAGTAATAAAATCACCCTTGGTCAAATAAACACCATAAAAATGCAAAAATAAATAAAAGAGATATGGAGGCAAACCACATATTTACAACAACAACAACAACAACAAAAAGTTCAAATGAATAGAATTCAAGAATGGGATCCTCAGCCTTCTCTTTGTAAAATAAAGATCATGAGCGCCAGAGCAGGAAAATCCCAACATTCAGTCCATCAGTCCACTGGGTCGATTAGAGACTATTTGGATACTGCCTGAAGCTACATAATACTGCCGTAAGATGCACGTGAGTAAAAAGACGTCTATAACTGCCTTCCTTTGTAGTTCTAATATGCATTTATACTGTATATACACATAAATATCAATATAAAAAGTAGATGGGGAACTGTGCGCTCACAAAACAAAGGGAAGAGAAACAAAACAGCACAGATTTTAAACACAAAAGGTTTGTGAGGAGTGGGGAAGGTCGGGAGCGCATGCACTATTCCTAAAAAGGAACATTCCTTTCCCAAATCTGAACCCTTTTTGTGTGTGTGTGTGTGGAGTCAAGCACTCCACTAGCAGAGACAAGGACGGATGACACGCAGCAGACTTGGATGTCTTGGCAGGTGTTGTCTTTGTTCTTCGGATGTATGCATGTCCTTTCTGGGAAAAATGAAAACTGTTGCACTTTTTTTTCCTCTTAAAACTCTTCCGTCTGGAACACAAAGAAGAATGAGATATAAGAGCTTTCATGCATTGAGTGCCGCTTGTCTGGAGTGACTCAAAACTGCGAAGCGCTGCTGGGGTCACACTGCAGTAGTCGCACGATGGAGGGATCGCTTTTGGCACCTTTAATGAACTCTTCCAAAGACAACTTGCCTAGAAAGAGAAGACGGAAAGGATAAGGGGAAAAGTTGAGAGAAGACACTGCAAGACCTGACCTGGGTTCAATTTCCATTTTAATTTATATTTGAAAACATAGATTTCTCATGTACACTACCATTCAAATGTTTGGGGTTGGTTACTTTAAAGGAGTAGTTCACTTAAAAAAAAACTTTTGCGGATAATCACCCTCATGTCATCCAAGATGTCCATGTCTTTCTTTCTTCAGTTGAAAAGAATAAGTTTTAATGAAAATTCTAGGATTTTTCTCCATATAATGGACTTTACTGGCAACCAAATGGTTCAAGGTCCAAAAGACAGTTTCAGTGCAAACTGTTCAAATGGCTTTAAACAGATTCCAGACAATGAATAAGGGTCTTATCAAGTGAAACGATCGCTTATTTAATAACTTTTTCGAGTCAATTCGTTCATTTCGTTCGTTGAATCAACCAAATGACACGAAAAAAGATTTGTTCATTTTGATAAACGAGTTCGAACAGGAAAGTCACAAACTCGCATCACAGAACAGAGCAAGGCTGACCATTTGAGCTTATAAAACGTAAACTTTGATATTTATTTATTAAATAAGTGATCGTTTCGCTTGATAAGACCCTTATTCATCGTCTGTAATCGTTTAAAGCCCTTTGAACAGTTTGCACTGAAACTGGCTTTTGGACCTTGACCTTTTTAAGATATCAAGCTCAAATTTGAAACAACTTCCTGATTTTCTTTCAGTTTTAGAGCAAAACATATTTTTGAAAAATTACATGTCATATATATAAATATATATATATATATATTGTTCACATTTTTAAACTTTTTCACTTCATCAATAATTTTCCTAGTGTCACCTTTGAAAAGAGATCAAACTTAAGTCTGTGCTCTAAAGCATTAAATTTTAAATGAGTTGGAAATTTCATTTTCAGGTATATGCTCAAAAAATGAATAAATGGATAATAAATAGAGTAAATATAATTTAGTAGAATTAAATACCTTAAAAATACAAAATATTAAATAAAAAACATCCAACTAAAATATAGTACATTTTTTTCAATAATAAAAAAAATCTGTGAATTTTGACCACAATGCAAAGAGCACCAGAGGGTTAAAAAGGAATATTTTCTAACATTATATATGACTTTACTGTCACTTTACTGATCAATTTAATGCATCCTTGCTGAAGGGCTTTATTAAATACCAACTTTTGAATGGTAGTGAACAATTGACAGATGCTGCGCCACTTTCTCAAGCCTTTGTTCAGGTGGAAAACAGTTTACCGGTTACAGTATTTTGTGTACCAGTATATTTGATTTACATAAAATATATTCATATTTCTTTTTGCAAATGAAAAAAGGTAAACCAAGCATTTTTTTGCACACCCATTTTCATGCATGCTCTGAGTGTGTGCATTCTATACTTTTATTTTAAATAAATCACATACTTTTGCAGTTTAATAATCACTGCAAGGCCATTTTGTGATTTCAACTCAAATTGAATTAAAACGGTCAAGAATTGGTCCACATCTTACCATCATTGTTCAGGTCCATTTGTCTGAATATCTTATCCGTCCTCTTCTCTGGTGTGGATTCGTCCTCAGGCATTTTCATCACCGATGACACCATCTTATAGATGGCCTGTTAGAGATATGAATGAAACAGGTAAATTTTTATTTTTAAATATCAGTAGACCACCTTTATCTGGCCTTTACAGGTTCAGCCAATACTGTAGTCCATTAGCATTTCATGCTGCACCAAGATTCAACATCAGCCATGAACTAGAAAGCAAACTTCATAGGCTTTTTCAGATCATTTACTTGCCATATCCACTAAATCCGAGAAGACGGTTTTAAGTCAATCATTTATGTAATGTTTTTGAGGGATAATGATATTCACACTTGGGCAGACTGCTAGTGCCATACTCTCGGCTTAGCCCTGCACCTTTTAAAAGCAGCCGCCGTGATCAAATATGCAACACGCTGCAATCTCAGAGTGCCAGCCAACTGTAACCTACATGAGCTTGTGGATAATCCCACCGTTCTGCACACACAGGGATAAACCCCGGTTAAATTTAACTTGTTAATCCAACAGAGAAGACAGCCAACGTGGGTGCTACCTACGGCCCTCCCCTGATCGCCACGATCTTCCCCACAGGCTTCGCACAGTCAGGCATCGCACACAACTGAGCTTTGCCAAGCCTGGTTGAGGGAGACTGGTACCAACTGAGCATGCTAAGCACATGCTAATAGGCTGACAGGGGAGCATTCATCTGGGACGGCTCGCTAATGTTTGTGCTTGATCTCTCCACCAGGGGTCAGCCTTCTGTGCTCTCCTGTAAATTATGAACACTTGTACTGTACATGAATTCACTGCTGGTTTAGAAGGAGAATGTAAGTTTTGTTTGAAATGGAATAGGTGTATAGTTAATGCATAGTTTGAAATGGAATCTTACTTGCTGAATACTATGCTGTATATAGCTTGCTTTTTTTTTTTTTAAAAAGTGCATTTTTTTTAAACGTAATTTAGTCAGAATACAGGGCAATTTGTTTATAGAACCAAATGAGGTAGTATACACAGTATACTGTACAATCTATACCATGTGGAAATAGTAATATTTATGGTAGTAGGCTCTCCTGAACATTGTCTATGTGGGTTTATGATTAATGACGCTGGTCAATTTGAATCATTTTGAGAAACAACATATTAAAGAAGAAATCCGGTCAATTTTAACATTGAGCTAATTTTTTCGGCTAAAAAAATCGGTGTTGCCTACACCGTATTATTGTCTTTTTAAAATTTGCACCCTGTTGACTTCAATGGGGCATGTTCTAAACCTGCTTTTAGCCTCTTAACAGCCTTGATTTGTCATTACGAGTGCACAGCCATGTGAGTCAATCTGAATGCAGTAGATGTGAAAGATATTAATAAAAATAATTTTAATTCAGGCAGCTCATATACCTCTATTTGCTTCCTGTTTTTGGTCGAAGCCCACAGTAGTCGAATTGTCGATCTCACGCGCGAATCATTAGTGAATATCATCTCAAACCTCCTCCATGTGTTCAACATCTGATTTGGATGAACTATCTATTTAAGCTGATATTCTCAGAACACCACACAGTGAGTGGTAGGTTTGAGATGAAATTCACAAATGATCGCGCGCGTGATTCTCGACAATCGACTACTGTGGTCTCGACAATCGACTGATTTTAACGCAATTCACCAAAAATCACACTATGAAAAATAGTAAATAGTAACCATTGCAAATAGCATTGATATATTATATATAAAATCAAGACTTTAAAAAAAAACATTACAAAAATTAAACAAAATAAATAATCACAACATATGATAAATAAATTGTATATAACATTGTCTAAATGTATCTAATATTTTCACAAGTTGTGAATATACTATATACAGTAAATTCACTTTTTTATTGTTAAATGTTATCTTATGTTTGTGCTTTTGGAAATGAATCTTTCCTATTATTAATTTAGCTTATTATTTTAAACTTTGAGCACAAATGTGTATTTATATCACTGTCTACCTACATATAACATTAAACATGCTGTGAAACGGAGACATTTCCGAGGACAACTCCAGTCGGGGACAGGACACAAAAAAAATGTGACGCATGTTTACACAATTGAAAAAGCATAAAGGTCTGTTCACACCAAGGATGATAACTAGCAATAAAGACATAGTTCTACAAATCTAATATATAAAGTCCACACCACAATTATAACGATAAGGTCACAGTGAAACAATATCGTTAGAATCACTTCAGAAACATTTTTTTTCTAGCTGATGCATGATAAAAACAATGATAGCCAACCAGAATCTAACAGACCTTGAGCTTTAAATTAGTATAGTTATATATAGTTAAATTAATAGTTATTGTTATTGGTGTGAAAGTGGTCTCAGTTTGACAAAGCTGAGATTATTGGGCAGACTAACCTTTACAGTTAGCATTTTAACATTTAGCATCAAACTTTTCATCTCCAAATAATCCACATTTGTTTATCAAAATCCTCACAGAACTGAGAAAATCAGTGTATGGATGCTATATACTTATAATGCATATTAAAGCACAAGTTGCACAACCATCACAGAATGACTCTGACCTGCACAATCTCTAGCATTTCATCACGGCTGATGTAACCGTTGCCGTCCAGATCGTACATGCTGAAGGCCCACTTCAGCTTCTGCTCCAGTTTTCCCCGTGATGTCACGCTCAGAGCAATGATGAACTCCCGGAAGTCGATGGTCCCATCGTTGTTGGTGTCAAACGTACGGAAGACGTGCTCAGCGAACTTTGAGGACATCACCGTATGGGAAGAAGTTGGCGTAGATCTTCTTAAACTCTTCAACGTTCAAATGCCCACTGGGACAGTCTTTGAGGAACCCCTGTTTAGAGTGAACAACATATATTGCCATTAGTGGCATGCTTTAAGAATATGACATCTCAGCATAAATGGTTTCTAAATGCTGTAATTTTCAATTATGTCTTTATCCTTCACAAACATTCAAGGGGATTGTGAGCTTAATTCTAAAACGGAAGGTTTTGCATTATTATACTGCTCATGAAAGCCTATTCTGATTGGTTGACACAGCCAGGAGTGTTTAATACACAATGACTATGTATAGGAGCAAAGAGAATTAAATTATAGAGCAAGAGAGATTCACGAGTGCACAGGACAAATGTTTGAGAGGCAATTCATAAAAGAGCTCTGCATATTTGAGAGCATGTGTCCAGTTTTGCACGAGGGTGAAGAAAATCTGCATGCAAGCCGCCAGAATCACACTTGTGAATTACACGAATGTACTCTTATGTTACAATAAGTGTTTTTTTATATTTGGCATAGTAATGCCATATAAGGTCTATTGCTGCATTCACATCCTCCCGGGAAGTTCCTACTCGAGGGTTTGGAAATCATAATTGATTTCATGATGTGACATGATGTGTGTTCAAGTGATTTATTTTCAATACCACAATAAACTAACTGGACAATTAAGTATTTCTTTGGTTTGTAAATTCCCAATTAAGACAGGAAGCATTTTAAGTGCATAACAAAAGCAAATGATGCACATTAGTAGTGCAACTGTATAATCTGTATATTTTATCAATCTTATGCCTTAGAAAGTGATTGGAAATACGTAGTTTGATTGCAAAAGCCTGACAGACCATAAACTACATCTACAGTACACAAAATGTGTAAACAAACTAAATGTTTCAGTCATTTCTGACAGTACTTAAAAGCACAAATTTATCTTAGCTTTTTCAGCCCCAGGGACTCCATGGCTCATGATGCATAGCTTCAATTTACACAACCTTAAACTTAACCTTCTGGCACAAGGGGCAACCAACCCTGGGATACATATTCCCATGAACACCACTTATAGAGACATACACTAAATGCTATATTTAACCATATTTTTGGGAAAGGGTTACTGTTTTCATGTTCAAATATGCATAAGGATAAATACCATACCAAAACAGTGCAAAAATTGTACTTACCCTAAAAGGTTCATAGTACCTTAAGGGTAAATATTATTCCAAATGTACTAATATGCACATTTTAGGAGTAAATAAGATTCACTGTTCCTATAAGAGTACTGCTCCAGTGACAACTGCACTTTCTTTACCTGAGATAATATTTCCGTTAAAAAGGTCCAATAATTTACCCTCAATGTAGTGTTTGGATCCAAAATCACACTCTGCAAATAATTATTTAAATATATTTTCATCAATTTTTTTTGTTTTAAGTTTAGTTTTCTGAAAAATGTTTAAAAGTTTAGTGAGTTAATGCATAAAACAATAAATAATATTTGCAATTAGAGTCATAAAATAACCTTAATTCAAAGAGGAAATTAATTATGTTTTTTCCTTACCCCATTAACAGATATTCTTTTCTTGTTCCATGCATAAACTCACTTAATTCTAAATTAATGATAGCACTTCATAATAATGTTTCATTAGTTAACTAGTTTAGTTACCACAAATTAACAATACTTCTACAGTATTTATTAATCTTTGTTCATTTCAATATTTACTAATACATTGTTAAGTAAAGTCATATGTTGCATTTGTTAACATTAGTTAATGCACTGTGAACTAACAATAACAATCAACAGATGGATTAATAAACTAACATTAACAAAGATTAATACTGTAATAAATGTATTGCTCATTGATGGTTTAGGTTATTTAATACATAATGTTAACAAATTAGATTTTATTGTAAAGTGTAATCGACTCAAAGGAGTAGTTCACTTTAAAAAACATTTGCTGATAATTTACTCACTCCCATGTCATCCAAGATTCATCAAAGAAATTAAGGTTTTTGATGAAAACATTCCAGGATTTTCTCCATATAATGGACTTCAATGGGAACCAAACGGTTCAAGGTCCAAATGAGAGTTTCAGTGCAGCTTCAATGGGCTTTAAACGACACCAGACGATGAATAAGGATCTTATCAAGCGGAAACGATCGCTCATTTAAAAAATACATAAAAAACGTTTAAGTTTTATAAGCACAAATGCTCGCCTTGCTCTGTTCTGTGATGAACGTTCATGACTCTCCTGTTCAAACTCGTTCAACAAAATTAACAAATCTTTTATTCGAGCAATGACTCGAAAGGTCCTAGATAAGACCCTTATTCATCGTCTGGTGTCGTTTAAAGCCCTTTGAAGCTGCACTGAAACTCTCATTTGAACCTTGAACCATTTGGTTCCCAATGAAGTCCATTATATGGAGAAAATCCTGGCATGTTTTCATCAAAAACCTTAATTTCTTTTCAACTGAAGAAATAAAGATGAGGACATCTTGTATGACGTGGAAATTAGTAAATCAACAGCAAAAGTCTTTTTAAAAGTGAATTACTCCTTTAATATCTTAAAATCCCTTTAAATTATAAAACAAATACACGTTCAACATGTATCAGAAAAGAGTAATTATATCTGAGAAAGGATCTAGCATCATTTGTTTCCATGATGGAGCTTGGTTTGATAGTGTTTGTAATGCAATGAACTTCATACATTTTGTGGGCCCCAGTGCATATTTCAAGATGTTCTGACCTTGTACCACTCCTGCAGCTCATGGTCAGTGAACTCGGTGTTCTCCCTCAGGTCCTGTAGCATCTCGGGCCTGAGTTTGCTGTTCTGTTTTCCCATAATGATACGTCTCTGTGCGCAGTGACTACACAGAGGCCCCGGGTCAGACCTGTAAACAAAAATGACATGAGGGTCAATGAGGTGATACCTGAAAACGTTTTAGAGTAGATTACAAGTTCAAGTGATAATAAGAAAGAGTCTTAGTTAAGAGGCCAAGGGTCAAGTGATTAGAAGCCGTCATGGTATTGTGAACATGAAATTTAAGCTAATTAAAAACCACAAGCTTCTTCCAAATCCTAACGTGTGTTTGAACTCTCTTGCTCTGGTGTGACACCCATCAGAGCTCAGTGAACTTTAATGTCTCCCCTGACATTACATGGATAATTAGAGCCAATGTGTGTGAGTGTGTGTTCCTATGACTGTGTGTATGAACGTGTGTTCCAACAGAATATGTGTGTGTATGGACAGATCCATTAGTGAGTTCATAACAACCTTCTGAGCTGACTCATTCTCACATCCTGGGTACAAAAAAATCTGTATGCTGACAATAAACGCTGCAAAAGGAACTGTACAAATTAATCGGTCTGAATGCGAGGTAGAAAAACAGCCGTTCTCTCAGGATGTTTTGAGAGCACAGTTAGCAACCTGCGCTAATTAATAACAGAGTCGCCCACAATTACTGCGAGATGGGCAGCAATCCGAGGCCAAGCAGTACACCGCGAACAAAAACACTGGAGGAGGATCAGCGCACACAAACAAGAGTTTCCCAGATACATGAAAGCATCCAGCACTGAGCAATGGGCACATTTATCTCAAACGCAAAGGGATCGGTGTAAAGAAAGATTATCTGACAGTATGTGATAGAACGAAGCAAAAGCCTTGTTTGAGTTTAAGCTAAATTACCTTACATAAGCATTGAGAAAAAGAACATCCTCCAAACTGTATCACTTTCAGGGATGCTAATTTTTGCACAATTATGGATAGCAGCCTGTCTGATTTGATTTTTTTACCCTATGCTGAGTGTGTTTATTCTCGAGAGAAATAAACCCCAGCGGAGAGAGATCAGATGAGGAAAACCTCATTTTAAGCTACTTTTTAGCTCTGTAGTAAACATGATCTGGGGGAGGAGACATCGTTTTATGAAACACCACAGATCAAGTTTACATTAGTCTAGATTAGGGCGTGGCTAGGGGTGAATCTGCAATAAAAGCAGCCAATGAAAAAAAATGAGTTTCAGCTTAGATTTGCTTGTACCTTTTTTGCTATTTAAAACGTGTATTTAGACGAGGCATGAACAGCAACATTCAAAGAAAATCTAGCCAATTTTTAGCCATCCAAACCTGACTTAATTTTTTTCGACATAACACACAAAAAAATATATTTTGTAAAAATGCACTTTTGTCAATGTTTTGCTGTTGTTCATTTATTTTGGACACCATTGACTTTCATTGCATGCCAAAAGCAGTTCTTTAAAATATTTAAAATAATGTTTTGTGTTCCACAAACATAAGTTGTACAGTAAGTTTATGACAACATGAGGGTGAGCAGTCATTTTCATTTTCGGGTGAAATAGAAAATAGAAGCTTGACGTTTAACATTCGTAAAAAAAGTTTAACATTCGTAAATGAATAAATTAAATAACTAAAATAAAAATAAAATAAAGGTATTATTATAACATTATTTTCTCTTATTTAAAATACTTTTTCACAGTGAAATATTACAATAGTTACAGTTATTATCATTATTATTATTATTATTATTATTATATCAAAAAATATTTGACTAAATTCAACAGTCTTAAAAACAGTTTTTTCAGAGTTTTCCCAAAATTACGCAGCTCTAATTTAGACAATAGTGTTCAAACATTTTACATTTGCACCATATCTTGCAAAATCCTTGCTACTAGAGCCCCTTTCACACAGCGCGCTGATCCCAGGAAATTGCCGGGAAATTGCCATAACGCCTTCTGTGTGATGAACGCAAACACGACCCAGGATTGATACCGGCATCGATGCCGGGTTGGGGACCTAATAACATTGCCGGGATCAGTCCCGGAATGCGCGCTGTGTGAACAAAAACCAGAACCAATGCCGTAAGGGGTGTGTCATAGTGATGTGTTCGTCACTATGACACACCCCTTTGTTGATGACGAAGTTTGTGTTCGTCATCAACAAAGAAAGGACGAACAAATTTCTGCAAACTGGAACGAAGCAGAGACCAAGAGATCCACGTTGAAGCTGAGATCATTTACCAGCTTTGTGGAACGGTATTCGCGTCATGTTTTCGATGCGTACGTTACAAGTATCATCCTAACGTCATGTGGTCATGTGTCTTACCGGGATCTTTACGGGTTGTGTGTGAACGCACTCACAGATCCCGGAACCGAAATCAAACAATCCCAGGACAAATGCCGGGTCACATTATCCGTGTATTTTCCGGAATCTCTGTGTGAAAGGGGCTTAGTTTTGTCAACCATCCGCCCATCCCCCCGTCAGGCTCTGAGGTTCAAAACATCTTTAACCTCAGCTTAGTCCTGTGATTATATGTCCCAAACACTTTATGCATAGCTAGAGACTGATCTCCAGACTTAGCCATTTAGGGTTGAATCTACAGCAAATGATTTAGCACAGAGATCACGACAAGGCCAAAGATTGAGTGGAGGGGGGATGTGGTTGAGAGAAAAAAATAACAACAATGGCAAGAATGCAGAGCAAGAAAGCTTACACTAGCGGGTGGCCCAGTGATGATGAAAGAGCATCACCGCCAAGTGTTGGTGTTGGGCTGACCAGCAGACGCTGTGTTTTCATTATGCCGTCTGCTTTTGTCCCTTAAAGGGTATACTCCACTTTTTTTTGGAAATAGGCTCATTTGACAACTCCCCCAGAGTTAAACAGATGAGTTTTACTGTTTTTGAATCCAGCCGATTTTCTGATATTTAGAAGAATATCAGTAACCAGACTGTTTCTGGTCTCATTGACTTCCATAGTAGGAAAAAATATATACGTCTCATTGACTATGGTAGTCAATGAGACCAGAAACTGTCTGGTTACAGATATTCTTCTAAATATCAGAAAATCGGTAGCCTGGCAAGCAAGACCTATCAAGATGTTAGGTCTGGGAACTCTCAATTCACATACCTCAATCCAAGGGGCGGGATAAAAGGTTGTCTTTCAATATCCCTCTGCACGCCATAGGATAGCGTTAACCAACCAGAGCAACGAACGGCTGTGGATGAGTGAGTCCAATGCATTTTCCCTCCAGCGGAGCAAGTTGATATATTAAACTTTTGCCGTATCCGGTGGTCAAAACTCCGAACACATCTTCCTTTTTTAAGAATGACTCAAGTAACGTTCTCTTAACTCCAAGTCATCCAGAGTCGCGGCCAAAGCCAAATCGAAAGACCGCTGTTCGCCAGCTGCATCTTGTTTGTTTTTAACTAGCAGGGAAATCACCAATGGAAATCACGACGCAGAACCGTCACAACTCTGCCGTCATTGTTAAGCCCGCCCACCAACTCTATACACGATGTGATTGGCCGGACCAGAGTTTGGTTTTTCCACAACGAAAGTCAACGGAGAGTTGCTAGACCACACTTTGCTGCAAAATAATTTTTGCTGCCGCTAGGGTGCGTCTGAGATTTCTAGGCTAGAAAATCGGCTGATTTCGAAAACGGTAAAACTCATCTGTTTAACTCTGGGGGAGTTGTAAAATGAACCTATTTCCAAAAAAGTGGAGTATCCCTTTAACCAGCCCTGTGGATATTTGCCACATTTCTACAGAATTTGTGCTCTATGTTGCCCTTCTACAAGAACCAGAAAATGGAGAGACAATGTAAAACTGAAACTGCAGGACGAAGTAATTATGTCTGCATATGTGGCTGGAAAAACTCCAACTGGCTAGCAGTGCAATGTCAAGTGACATGTCTCTCTATGCGTAGCAGACACCTTGCTGATATACTGAAAGGAGTGCCGTTCCCCAGGGTTTGAATGTCATCACCCACACTGAGATATGTCACGTTAGTTTTATCACTCTACACTCATTAGACTTCATAAAAGAAGGCTGAACCGATCATGGTTAAAAGAATAAAAAAAATCCTTAGCTCCCGCCAAGATGAGTGGAACAAAAGACATCTGGAGGAAGGCGAGGGCAATATACTGTATAAAGAATGTAGTGACTTCATCCACTTCCAGTCACACAGTCTCATGACCAATTCCAAAGGGAAAAATCACATGATCCTTCAGAAATCATTCTAATATGTTGATTTGATGCTCAAGAGACGTATTATTATCAATGTTTAAAACCAGTGTGGTGATTATTTTTTACATTTGAAATAGAAATCTGTTGTAATATTATAAAAATCTTTACTTTATCAAATAAAGTACAGCGATGGATCATTCTGAGTACTAACGTGCAAGTGCGTGAAGAAAGTAAATTGAACCATTTCTGTTTTCATGTGGACTTTAAAGCTGCACTGTGTGATTTTTACCCCCAACTAGTGGTGAAAAGGTATATGACCATCCAGTGAATATTAGTTTCTGTTCCTTTTAATTCCGAACTTCGTTTTAACTCCTACGGTGGCCAATGTAGTCCAAGATTAACATGGCTTCCAGTTCGACCTCGTCCATGAGTGTTAACTCAAACGTAAACGCGAAAGGCAAAGCTTGAATTAACGGATATGTCCCTCTTTGGCTAATGTACTTTCAAGATGGAGGGGCAACATGCGACCGACATTAGAACCCCTTACCCATATGTATTTTCAATGGCATATTATACACTCACAAGAATACTTTATTACTTGAACGAAGTAAATATGCATTAATGAGCATATATATTTTTGAAAGAACTAAGTGTTATTAGCTAAGGATAAACTAAGAGTTGCACAGTGAGCTATGAACAAGCAACCTCTGAGCAATAAAATGTTCACCTTGTAAAGCCTGCAAATACAAAAGTGCACAAAAACACAAATTACAAACAGAGCTTATTTATGAGTGGGTCAGTGCTCTTAAAAAAACCTCGATGGCAGCAAATACAAGAAAGACAGATGTGTCGAAGCACGCTCACGCACAACCTCAAACAGAATTTCTCCTTTTCTAGTTCTTTGCAGTTTCTCTTGTTTCTCCCTCTGGATGTTTGGGCTTAAGGGGTAATCCTCTCTATCTCCACAGTGTCCCACATGTGTTAGTGGTTGTTCTGACTGTTAAAATCCAGGACAGCCTTCCCACCCCGTTCTGCAGACAGCTGTTCCTCTCCTCTATGTGGGTCAGCAACATCTGGACTGCTAATCCAGCTGTAGGGATGGATGAAAGAAGAGTAATGAAGGGAAATGCTGCGAAAATTCACCAAGGACTGCAGTTTGTTTTGCGTTTACACAATGCTGCATCCACACCACAAGGTGTCACTATAGTGCCAACTGCGGTATCATTCAGCACAACATAAACAAACAATTCTATGGTCATAAGTAGTAGGCATGTTTACGCTGACAAGAGAGATTTCTGCGCATTTG
This sequence comes from Hybognathus amarus, assembly GCA_030378365.1. Lineage (NCBI taxonomy): Eukaryota > Metazoa > Chordata > Actinopteri > Cypriniformes > Leuciscidae > Hybognathus > Hybognathus amarus. The sequence continues at coordinate 94,424 of JAQIUQ010007632.1, forward strand.
TTGCCTGTTTTAAAAGTGCCACTACTGTTCAGTGAAATCGCCTCAGAGTTGTTGTTGTTGTTGTTGTTGTTGTGTGGGAAAGCCTGAGGGCCGAGGAGGCTGAATATCAGAAACACAAGAGCCTCATTAAAATCCCTGCCAGCAAGAGAGTGGAGATTGAATGAGCCACTGCATACCAGTGAAATAAGTGTAAGGCGAAAGGAGAAAAGAGAAATGAAAGGAGGGAGTTAGAGAGTGCATCAGAGGAGGGGAGAAAGAGCCAAAAGATGAATCTCACAACAAGAGTATCTTATTCCTGCATCTATAAAAAGGCAGAGGAAAGAGGATGACAGAATTTATTTTTTCCCCACTCCTGTGTTTCTATCTCTGATCCATTTATGAGAAACAGAGGTAATCAGAGAATCAATCTAACCCGACAAGCGACTTTTGATCTCTCTAAATCAGCCGCCATCTCTCTCTCTGCCTTTTCCTTTTTAATCCGCCAGCTCTATCCTTCATTTCGTTTGCTTAAGACCTTTTTAATTCCTCTAAAGTTTAATTCTAATTGCGCAACCTTTCCATGAACAATCTCCCTTTCATATTCTCTCCTTTTTCCCCCAACCCCTATTGAGATGTCTCTGTAGGCGGCATTTTAAGAAATCATAGGCACCCACCCAGCTGTTTCAAAAAGAAGATAGCATAATTACGCTGCCTTTTAAAGTACCACCATTTGGGATGTATCCCTGGTGGGCAAGGCAATGCCATAATGCATTGTGTAACGATCTAAAAAATCAAATAAATTTGATCAACAGTTTGAATCAAATTTAATAGCATGCTGCGTACACCATTTTAATATTAGCTGAGAAAAGACCCTCAATTCAAATAAATTAAAAGACAATACATTAAAAAAGATGACCAAAATGATAGAATAAATTATAAAGTAGCTTTAGAAGTCTCATTTCATTGCATAAGTCTATTACTAGCTCATAGTATGAGTTTTTTATTCTGTTCAAGAGGAACTTTTATATAAATTAACGTAAACAATTTAATAAATGTTTTTTTCTGAGCTATTTGTGTGGCTAAACAAGTTTCTTTGCGTTTGTGTTCCAAATTAAGTCACTTCTGAGGTTCTCTGATGTAATGAATGAGAATGTGACATCACGCATTTCACTCCGCGTTACATTGTGGGAAGGCATCGCCATCTTGGAAGGATACGCTATCTGTTGTCATGGTTACTTTGAAAGTGAGACCGAGATAAATAGCGACAGAGAGAGAGAGCTGCTTGAAATATGTTTGCATTTTTGCAATAAGGCACAGTTTCTTGGGAATAAATGAAGAAGGGGGAAGCAAAAGGAAAGGGGCTCAATTGGAAGAGACAACAACACCAAGCAGCGTTATTTAGAGAAACTACTTGACATCAACAACGTGGACCGTACGACCTGCTACAGAATGGACAAAAGACCCAAAGCACTATCACCTTTCACATAACCTGACATAATCAATAACCTGGTTTATGGTATCAGTGCCTAACTTTACTGCCAACACAATGCAAGAGTTCAGAAGCTTTAAAGGGTAACTAAACCCATGGTTAGAGCCTGACTCCATCCACTGGCAATATTTAAAAAATGCTGAAAAAGTGGGCAGACCCCAGCGGAGATAGAGGGGATGCTAAAACACTCTATCCTGATCGTTTTCAATACTCGCAATTCCAACTCCTGACTCGCTACAGTGGTTTTAACGAAACAAGCTGGTTTTTATACTGCCGCTCGTACCAAGAGCGTGGTGAGCTGAAACCTGCGTACGTCACGAAGTGCGGAACATCCAATAGGAAAATTCAACTGCAGTAGCCACCGTTTAACCTGAAGAGGGCAGCACAAAGACGTTTTTACACCATATATTGTAAAAATAAAACACTTTATACACAAATGTCAAAAAAGTTACTCGAATCAATGACTGGTATTAATAAAGATCCATTCTTTCAGATCATTAACTAAAAAAAGTTGGTTTAGGGTTTAGTTACTCTTTAAGTCATTAGAAGCATGAACAATTGTGCAAAACTTAGAAAGAAACCCCCAAACCTATAACGTTAAACTGCGAGAGTTCAGTCCATATGTTTCAGGCCTCATTCATATGTGGAAATAAATCTGATATGAATCAGATACGTGCATTTGCATCTGCCGTGCAATGTCAAGCGGACGGATTGGACATTCCCCTGTAAATGAGTCGTACGTCATTAAAAAAGTGTCTTTTTAAAACATTTCGCAGTACATTTATATCTTTAACAAATTAAACAACTCTAGTTGAATAAGAGTATTACTTTAGTTCGTTTGTGTTAAATGAAAGGCGAACTGTGCTGAAATGTGTTGCTTTTGAAATCAGTTTATTAACAAGCAGTTTCTCTAAATAAAACTGGCTAGCATTGTTATTTAGTCTCTCCCAATAGAACCTTTCATTTCTCTTCCTTCTCTATATCCTCCAAAGAAACTGCGGCGTATCGCTAAAATGTAAACAAATACTTAGCTGCTGTCTCTCTTTCGCTATTTCAGGAATGTTTCAGTCGCGCCTATGTGAAGTTCTGAAGGCGTTGCCCCTGGCAACCGATAGCGTATCCTACCATCATGGCCGACCGGCTCAGACCCCGCCCAAATCGGCACGTGACTCCTCACTCTCAATATATACTTTCTTAGAAGGCAGCTGCTTATTAAGTCAGTAGACATCTTACTACATTTTAAAACAGAGCCATTTTCTCTTTTTTTCAGTCTTTTCCCCTCTCTGTGTAGCTGTAAGAAGAAATTACAACCTGTTTTTGCACCATGTACACACAATGTATTCTTGTGCTGACATTTTGATGACACACAAGAACACCTATGAGTCTGTCTGTAAAGGGCAGACCTTCTCCTTAAAAACACTGTGCTGAAATCCCCAATCCATAAAATTTTACGATTACAGAGACTAAAGGACAATGCTGTGACATTACATTGGTGTCTGTCTGAAAAGACTTTAAATGCATTTCTAGATGTTTAGTTTAACATTTGAGCTTAGCATTACACAGCAGCACTCGGTTCATCCAGCTGTTAGGTTAGGTATGGATGTAATGAAGACAGTTGGGGTCGAGCCCTGACCTGAATCAATGAATCTAATTCACAATACTCAAGAGAGAGGGAGGGGCTAGAGGACATAATAACAAGAACAGACAGAGAGAAAGAGTGAGAGAGAAAGCGAGGGGAAGATGGAGAAAGGACGCTAATGAAGGAAGTAAAAATAAGAATGAGGCTGTGTCCTCGGTGAGTGAGTTCCCTTCAGTCAGCTCACATTGTAGACATCATTTCATACCTCTTGCCAACAGGGACTTCAGCTGATCTCAGCCAACAGGGAGCGGATAGAGAGATGCTTGGCCTTTTTAACATTTTTTTTGGATGGGACAGTAGAGAGAGGACAGGAAATTATGAGGAGAAGAGGGGAGAATGGTATCAGGAAATGACGCAAACCGCTGCTGTACCAAATCCAAGTCTCTGTCATAATCCCTGCCTCCTCGAATGGAAGATTCCATGGGCTGAAAGAATATTTTTTAATATTTGGTGCCTGAATGTTGCTTGTCACTGGTGTACTTGCCAAGCCCTAGCAACCACACAGAACACCTGTGTAACTGTACAGACACACTCTAAAAACCACTCCGAACACCCTAGCAACAGTTCATTTTTTATGAACTAAAAAATACATATTAGCAACAACATCAGTAATGCCGCGCAGAACATCCTGGAAACTGTATAGCATTACACTAAAAACACTGAATATACCTTAGCAACAGCATAGCAACACATTGGAAACCACAAAGAATACCCGAGTAACTTCATAGCAGCACAATAAAAACACTCTGACGACCTTGGCAACAGCATAGTGGTTCCCTGACAACCATGCATAACACCCTAGCAGCTGTATAGCAATGCAATAAAAAAACACTCAAAAGCATGGCAACTCCCTGGCAACCATGCAGAACACCCCGGCAACTGTATAGCCATGCACTAAAAAGCACTCAAGACCTTGGCAACAGCATAGCAACACATTGAACACCACAAAGAACACTCTGGTAACTTTATAGCAGCACAATACAAACACTTTGATGACCTTTGCAACATCTTAGCAGTTCCCTGGCAACCATGCATAACACCCTAGAAACTGTAAAGCAAAGCACTAAAACCAAACCTTAGCATAGCAACACCTTGGAAACCCTGAACACCCTAGGTTTGAGGTGACTCAATTTGCATTGTCAATCAGCACTCCCATTTTCATTAAAATTCTAATTAAATTATATGTAAGGAATAATTGGTGACGGGCCTTTGAAATGATCCAGCCTAGTATGGATAAGAGCAGGGAGAGAACTAACATGAATTAATGCAGATATTGTTGATTTATGATTTTAAAATACAACATAATTTGAGAATTTATTCTGATTTGAGGTGAATCAGAACGCCAAATCCTGACTGACTTGAGAAAGAGCTGGAGCTGATACTTAGTTACATCTGTAGAAACCAAGAAAAAAAAAAAAAAAGAAAAAAAAAAAAAAAAAAAAATATATATATATATATATATATATATATATATATATATATATATATATATATATATATATATATATATTTTTTTTTTTTTTTTACACACTACCCCTAACCCCTAATACATCCTGATGTTAATGGCATGTGTCAGAATCACCCAAGCTGGAGCAAGCAAGGACACATTGCAACAAGAGTGTTGCTGTAGCCAAATGGGATCTATTGGGGTAGCTTACACCCCTAGCGGCAGCAAAATATGATTCAACAAGCATGTTGTATAATCACAGAACCATTGCTAAAACTAGTGTAGTTTTGCAGGGGAAGCATACACCATGTAGCTTTGAGTAAGATGCAGCTAAGCTATGAATACAGTGTGCTTCCTCATTCATGAACATGATTTTTGCTCCCGTCGTACTGATTCCATCTGCTGTGGATGTGAAGATGACAACCACCATGAGGACCATCAAGCTACGATACTGTTAGTGTTGTTGAATAACAGACCTCTGTGGTGAATACTGTGTATTTTGCACAGATACAGTGTGTTACCTATAATTTAGATAGCTTTAGCCACAAGCATGTGCTAACTTTACCACAGCATGTTGCAATAATCAATAATCAGAAGCATTTTTCAATGCAACCAGATAAGCCTAAAGCAACACTTGATTACCACAGCATGTTGCTTCGGACAGTATGTGCAATAATACTAGAATCCTAAATAATTGGCATATATTCGATAACACCATACAGTACTGATAGCAATGTTTGCATGATAGCATGTCGCTAATACCTGCATGTAAGCTTAGCACAGCATGTGATAATGACACCAGATATAAGCCAAAAACACAGCCATGTTCCAAATAATGACTGGACTAAATAACCTTAAAGGGTTAGTTCACCCAAAAATGAAAATTAAGTCATTAATTACTCACCCCCATGCTGTACCAACCCCGTAAGACCTTCGTTCATCTTCGGAACACAAATGAAGATATTTTTTATTTAATCTGAGAGGTGGATCACACTACATAGGCTGCCTAAGGGACTGACACTTGACGGCCCATAAAGTGATTATAGAAAATGTTTAAATATTCCATGTGCCTACAGTGGCTCAATTCTAAGTTTATCAAGCAACGAGACTAAAATAAATAACGTCTTTATTCGACTATTCCATTACTTCCTTATGAGCCTTTAGACGAGAGTAGAAGAGATTTCCAGAACGCATGCACGAGAACTGAGATGACGAAGTTCTTCTTCGACAACTACTTGTTACCGGCTGCTCACCGCTTAGGAAGTATTACCGCCACCTACCGTATAAGATGATGATCCATATATAAGGCGCTCCGGATTATAAGGCGCACTGTAATTTTTTGAGAAGATTAAAGGCTTTTAAGTGCGCCTTATATTGCGGAAAATAAGGTAATTGAAAAGGGTATGTACAGCGCGCATCTTCCTCTGTTTGTAAACAGAACGTTTTGCGCTTCCAGCTATATCAGCACATCATCTTATACGGTAGGTGGCGGTAATACTCCTAAGCAGTGAGCAGCCGGTAACAAGAAGTAGTCGATGAAGAACGTCCTCATCTCAGTTCTCGCGCATGCGTTCTGGAAATCTCTTCTACTCTCGTCTAAAGGCCCATAAGGAAGTAATGGAATAGTCGAATAAAGTCGTTATTTATGTTTTTGTTTTTCGCACAAAAAGTAGTCTCGTCGCTTGATAAACTTATAATTGAGCCGCTGTAGGCACATGGAACATTTAAACATTTTCTTTAATGACTTTATGGGCCGTCAAGTGCCAGTCCCTTAGGCAGTCTATGGAGGAGTGATCCACCTCTCAGATTAAATCAAAAATATCTTCATTTGTGCTCCGAAGACAAACAAAGGTCTTACGGGGTTGGTACAGCATGGGGGTGAGTAATTAATGACTTACATTTTTGGGTGAACTAACCCTTTAAAAGAAAAACAACCATGTTTCCAATAGCAACTAACAGCTTTTAGAGCAAGATGTTTTCAATAGCCACTAGATTGCCTTTTTAACAAGCAGTGTTTCAATAGGTTAGATAGCCTTTCAAACAATTACACACAATGAATAGTGATTGTTTACTGTCTTTTTAGAGCTGTGCCACAGCAGAAATGATTCCACTTGCAACATGAATTGTTATTTCCTAACACCGCAAGCTGCTTGAATCTGTGCTGCATAGTGTTAAAAACACGGCATGTGCAACGTGAGCAGTTGATAAGTAACAGTTGACAACAGATTAACACGCATTGCCAATATGATCGCATAACAAGAGCATTTAAAAAAAAAACGACTGGATAAGCCCAAGCGCATGGATACTCGCATAGCATTACTTAGCAACAAGCATGTTGCCAATACCCTTGATGGCTTTTAGCAATAAGCATTAAACAGGAACTTAGCTTAGGGAAGATTTTCAGAGATGATGGAGAGTGAATCACACCGAGGCGAGTCCCGTGTCAATAATGCAGCGATGCGAGCGGCAATGTAAACTGAGGTCACTTCCAAATCAGGCAGTTCAAGATCAATGCAGTGAATCTCGTTTTCAAATTCACAAGCTTAAATTAATCTGAGGGGAAATCCTAGTGGGGAACGAATTCCTCTTGCTAAATTCTCGATTGCACAATTATTGAAAGAGATGGCCTGCCGAATTTCTCCATTTAATTAGCTCCTGAGAAACATAATAGCTATTGATACTTAAGGAGCTTATATATGTATACAGTGTTAGACGTCATATTCCTATAGGTAGTCGTGAATCACCTGAGAGTCATCTAATGAGAGCTTCATTAACGGGACCTGCCAGAACTCACGCTACGCTGGATTTATTCCACTTATACTATTAATGGGGGGGTCACACAGGAATGACACACTTATCTCTCAGTCTGATTACAGTAGGGTCATATGATGGCATGAGAGCATTATAGATATTACTCTGTGAGAGAGAGAGAGAGAAAAGAAATTATATGTGAGAAAAACATGGCATCAGCAGACAGATGGGACACACTATGAGCATCTCCCCCAGAGTATGACCTACACTTCCATTAACAAGCTTTCTGCCACATCGGTGGTAGTGTGCTGTTATTACAGTATCCGTTCTCAACCCTCACAAGAGATGCATAAAGAAAGTCTCATCATCCACACAAGCATACTGTAGGAAGATCACTTGATCATTATAAACAAAAGAGTCTTGGACCTGTTCTGAGAGTGTAAGCCTGATAATCACTGGAGACCGGATGACCTCTGTAACCTCTGCGTCCGTGTCCATGAGTGCATGTGTATGTGTCCACACGTGCGTATGTATGTGTGTTATAAGTCATAAGCTGCTGGATAGAGTTGCAGATGGTGCTGAAAGAGAATAACTGCTCATCTGTTGTTTATTGTTTCAAGAACAATAATTTGGTTAGATTGTGGCTCCAGAAGGAATCCAGTTCATTTCGTACAGTGACTGAGGGTTACTCTGTTCAACAAAAGACAATATTGACTGGCCTATAATGAATTGATTTCTACTTATTTACGTGTTCTGAATGTTTTTCACACATTTATATTTATTTGCAAAGGGTACTATTTTGTGATAGGTGCAGTGGTGCATGATTTGGGGAAAAAATTAAATCGCCATTTTTCTGATAAAAGTTGTGATAGCAGTTTACATTGACATTTATTCATTTATAGGGGTGTGTAACAATATATCATGCCACAATATATCTCAATACAAAGTTCAACAATACGTATCGTGGATAGTGACAATAAGTATCGTGGTTAGTATCCCCAAAATAAAAATGACTGTGTGAGAAAAAGTTTTAGTGTCAGTACTACATTAAACTACTATATAATGTTGATTATAATGTATAATAATGCAATGGGGGAATATTTGTGGGTCCTGATAATGCCAAATATCTTATATTACCAATAAAAAGTGGCCTACATTTATTTTAAATTATATCTAGTCAGTGACAGAGATCAAGCATATTTGTCTAAAATAATTCTGTATTTTTTTTAAGTTTCAGAATCATGAATATTTTTATTCTGGTGTCACCATTGTCCTTGGGTTACAAGCAACGAGTTCAAGCCTATTCATTTAAACCCACAATGTAATATCAAAGTTAGCATTTTAATCAACAGTACACTTTTTGTTAACCTTTTATCATATGTCTTGGAGTATCGCAATAATATCATATCATGAGTTCAGTATAGTTGAATATCTATCAAATCGTAACACGAGGCTGATTTTATCCAAAGTGACTTACAAATGAGAACAATAGAAGCACACATTTTTTTTCTTTCTTTAAAAAAAAAAAAAGCACCAGGTCGCTGTTCCTGTTTGTAGGGCTACATAATTTGGCCAATATTTTTTTGTAATTAAATAAAAATTAAATAAATTAAATTAAATTAAACAGAATAATAATAAAATGTGTCCTATTGTTAAATAAGAAACAAAATAAGAGATTTCACTATTGTAGTATTTTACTGTAATTTTACTGTTTAAAAAAAAATTCTAAACTGTAAAATTACAACAAAAATAATTATGTCTGTCTTAGGTACAAACTTGGGTACAAAATAGCCTATTACTTATTCGTTTTGATGTTTTTGAATGCAAAAACCAAGCAAATGTCATAAGTTGACCTCAGACAACAATATAATAAAATTTAAAAAGCCAGTTCATGACCCCTTTAAGCTTTTATTTTGGTGGAAAACTGAAGGAAACCTTAAGTCTGTTTATAAACACTTCTCACTACAAATGGGGAATGCACATTATAAGCGACCCAAAGTCAAAAGAGTGTCTGCGATGAATGTCTATGAATGAAAGTTTGTAACTACATTGTGCAATGCAGTAGTGCTTGCATTAGTAAGTGCCACTACACTGTGAAGGAAAATCCTCTCACTGTTGTAAACACCCCCAGTTATCAAGTTTTTTTGGCCTGAGCCAGATGACATTGAGATGGACTGGTTGAAAAAAACTGGCACATTGAGGTGAACCCCGAGCACGCCTCCTTAGAAAAACTCAGGCTTTTAGAAGCACTTATGGTTACAGTATGTGGGTCACAGAAGAGACCAGCGGCCTTCATCCACATTGGCACAGCATCAGAGCACAAGAAGACAGAGTCATAACAGAAGGACACATGCACAAAAGCACACAAAGACTATTTCACATTCCACTTTAAATGAGCTAAGTGCTGCTTTGATTATTTGTAGCAGAATAACTTACTAATGTAACTGAGATCTATGACCCGAAATCAAGATCTGAATGTATAAAACGTTTAGGCTGGAGGGTTAACTAAAGCTTTTCACAAACAAGGAACAGATCATGACGTTAAAAGAAAATAGGCAGCCACCTTTTAGAAAGGAATGCTGTTTATATTCAGTTGTATACTCGGGCTCACTATCGGTTTAATTCATTACACTGGTACTAGCATCAAATGGTGCCAGTACCAGTGCAATGCTTTAATTTCACTAAACTGGATGAGTTTAGTGAAATTAAAGTATAATGCACAATATATCAGTATCATAACGATTGCTGTTTGATTTTTGAAATCATTTAAATTTAATGGTATTGGTCAATTGTATATTTAATTATGTATGCTCATTTCCCCTATTTTTACATTGTATTACCTTTGCTGTAGTCAAGTGCTCACTCAGTCACTCCTTACATTCGCTGATTAACGTGTTTACTGGCATGAGGACATGTGTGATATCACTCACATGATATCACACAATAGCAATCCACAATGATCTAACCATCCAATCAATTCCTGATGAACAAAATCAAGTCCCGCCCTACATTGTTTCTTGTAAAAGAAGCTGGATCACATCACTGTATATACTATCCACTAAGAGCTCAGACCGATAAAGGATTTTGAAGGCTGATACCGATACAAATATTTGTTGGTTTTAAAATCCGATATTCCGATACATTGGCATTAGTACCAATACATTTTTTTTTTCAGAAATGAGCAACAAAACATTAACAGATTTCCCAAACATTAGTTATTTGTAGTTATTTATGAGTTTTAACTAAAATAATATGATATTGCATTTTAAAAAGGAACTTGTTTCTTTTACTGTCACAAGAGAGCAGACTGATGATAGTGGCATTAGCTAGCTTTGTTATTAGCTATGATGAGCCATAATTTAGCAATGGAAAACGTCATACTACAAATTGTAAAACATACATTTTCAATGTAATAGGCCAAGGAGAGATGATACGTCTCATTGCTATAACTGTGACGCGCTATTAAAGAAATACTTCAGTCACATTGTCAAAAATTAAAAGGACAGTCAGTCAACTACACTGTAACAACGTAACGTAACTATTACTAGCTAATTTCACTTCACTCTCGGCTTATTTAACAGCAGCAAAACTGGACATGATAGTCACAAATTTTGTCATGCTTATTTGAGTTAAGAGAACTGATGCGGATGTTCTTTTAATTGTTATTCAAGCAATGCATGTCTCGTGACCAACTCAACGAGTTTTGCCAACAGGGAGAGTGTAGAGTGCCCTCTGGTGGACAAACTATACAACTCCAACACTCATGACATGGTACAAGCGTGTTTCGTCCATTTTTATTTTATTTTTGAAATATTCATTTATCAGCCATTATAACAGCCAATAACGATAGTTTGGAAAATGCCTAATATCGGCCAGATAATATTGGCCTGCCAATATATCGAGTCTGGCTCTACTATCCACAATAGGTTTGAAAAGATTATTTGTAACTTCTGTTACGCATTTAATTTTTAAAAACACTACTAATTTATTAACACTGTAAAATATGAATGATGAATGATATGAAAATGATTAGCCTAACAATTTTGATATATGTTATAATGTTGTAATGCCTAAATTCACTTGTAGCATCTAAAATGATTGATTGTTGAATTTTTCAATAGTTAAATAAATTGGTTTGCATTCAAACTTTAAACAGAACATTACAGGCTAACATATGTGAAAAAGTCACAATTATTATTATTAATGATACACTGATAATACTATAATACAAGCAAAATATTATTCTTAAAGAGTTCATCTCAGTCATTGTAATGCATTTCCCCAATCATCCTCAACATCTGAAAAACCAGTGCAAGTTATAATATAAGCATATCAGTGACATCAAAATTGACGTTGTTAATATAACAGTCTACTCAGTCAGTATTTTCAGGTGTAAACTATGGCTGCAATTTTGATAACAATGATTGGAACAAATCATTGTAAAAGTTTACAAATCTGTGTAAAATTTTTCTGTATAGCATATATTAATTTTAACGGTACAAATTACAGACACAATACTGTAAATGGGATATTGATTGCAAGAGACTGGACAGGACTCACAGTTATCCATTTACTGTTGGTCTGTCAACAAATTATTTTTCATTGCGATATAAAAAAATACTGTAGCCTATGTATACATGTGTATGTGTATATCTGTATAAAGTTTACTATATACTGTAAAATACAAGTGTAAAATTACACTGTATGAACCATAACAGTTGGTATACAGTTTAAGAGTACAGAGCACAACATTGTTAAAATACATACCCAGTCTGTTTACGAAATGCTTAGAGGAAGCTCTCTCAACATTCGGCTACACCTTATAACACGCCTCAGTCATTGTAAGGTCATAATTTAAGAACATGGTCCACAAGGTCCTATGTTTCCTTGTTGTTCTTCCACTATAAGAAATTGTAACTCTGTGTTATGCTCTGTGAAGATTAATGACATGCATCTCTGAGTTATTTAAACTGGTTGATCATTGGTTGGTTAATGCTTTACATTGCCCTTCATTGGTGAAATATAAGATTCACCTGCGCAATTCATCAATTCAGGACAAATTTACAAAAAAGGTCTAATAAGATGTATAGAAAACATACTTGACATTATTTATGCAATGACTAATGGCTATGTTTGGAGGGGTAAGACTATTAAAAGGAGAACGTGTGAGCAACATGACATTAGCAATTGATAATGCAGGAAACAGCAGACAACTGTACATGATCAACTGCATGAATGCACCGAAGCATTTGGAACTTGTTCAAAAGAGTGAGAAATTGCTTTTATGATCAGTGCTTCTCTAAACGAAAGTCTTTTTAAGTATTTTTCAAAACAAACATCAACCTTTCTGAATTCACTTATACCTTTCATGCCGCAAGCAAAAGCCCAGATGGCAAAGCAGTGTTTAAAGGCTGTGTAAAAGCATTCAGTTTTCAAAGAATTCAAGAGCATTGAGATTCATGAAAATTCATTCTCAGGGAATCATGATTCGCCTCCTTTGAGTTTCCCATTATAGATATGGAATTCAATAGATAACAATAGGATCTCTTAAGAGCTTGTTGACCCGACGCTTTAGCTTTATTACCCGTCACCTTATTGATGTGTACTTGGCAGAGAGCTTTACATCGCAATATAGAGCTTTATATGGAGTCTGCAAGTGTCAATACCAATCCTCTATTCATCTACCACATACTCAGGCCAAAACATAATTCATTTCGTTATGTTGGGTCCAGGCTGACTTTACTGTAGTCTGTAAAGACAGCAAACACACACACAGATACACATCCACACTGCAACAGCGCTTATAAAAGTCAGCTTATCTACTTCACTGTTCAGAAATACTGCACAGATGAGCAACCCCTTGACCTGAAATCTCTCTATGCATTTTAAAATTCAAGACGTGTGTTTTACTCTCAGCCGTGAAGTTAGCGTTGATCACGTTCAAACGGAAGAAATGCTCTTAGACAGAAGCCACTGGAACTGAGAGAGAAACACACCAATATTGTGCAGTTTGGACAAGAACCACAGATTGACTTAAAGCCTTCTCAAAGTAGAATTGATGTGTTAGGGAGTGGGAAACAACAACAAGGTTTAGCATTTATCTAATGTTAACAAATGGCAGTGATATATATGAATTTGTTTTCCCAAAGGGTATAGAGTGGTGTTATCTCTTGCAGAGTGCCCAAAAGCAACAAATGATTGATGGCTAAATTATTGACAGGCACTTAAAGTAACCTAAGGACTTATTTAAGCTATAGAGATGTTAAAACTACAGTGAGCATGGAAGAAAAACATGTTGCCATGATAAAGACTCTCTAAAGAGTGTTTACTGCAAAAAGGTAAAGCTGAGAAGCTTTCATATGACTAATCTGTCAGTTATTATACAGATCTGTTTCATTGTGGACACAATACTTATAAGTTGATTCATAAGACAGACTGAGAGTATAATGGTGAATTAGGTCCTGTTTATACCTGCACTGTAAAAAAAACTGTAAAAAAAATCGGTAATTTTCTGGCAGCAGGCGCCAGAAAATGTCTGTTAAAAAACAGAAATATACTGTCAGGAAAAAAAACTGTAAAAAAAAATGGTAATTTCTTATTCTATAATTATGGTTTATTACTATTATTCTACACAAAAATATCTTTCATTATCTGATATAATGTTAATTTACTGACCTATTGAAGTATTAATATCTGTTTTGTACCATCGTAACACTGACAACCACAGTGATATGCGAGTCACATGATCATTCAAAGCTCATTACAAGCAGCTTCTCCACAAGAGAGTTAATACTAATATATAGAAAATGCACAGTGTCATTCGCAGAAACATTAAACACCATCATGGTAACACATGACATTTTTAAAATGCATTAAACATTAGTTTAACAACATTAAATGTAACAGAAAACCCTAATATACAAAAACTATGAAGAAACATAGTTATTTCAACAAAAACACATCAAATGTGAAGTGTCACAGGGAATTGTGGGAATGTCAATTTACGTTTTTTCACTGTAAATTATACAATGAGTTGTTCTTTTTCACTTTCAAAAACTGTTAACTTAATGGTATTTAGTACGGAAATACTATTATTTAACCTTAAAATTCACTTTAACAATCATACTTAATGATCTTCAAGGAAAACATGTTAAATGACTACTGATTTCTGCAGTTATACCTTCTTTTCTGTGTTTTCTAATTAAACAGAAAAAATCAGTAAAATATTATGCAAAATTACACACAACCCTGTAAAAATACAGACAATTTCCTTTAAAAAAAAAAAACGTAAAATAGATGTAAAACCAAAATACAAGCAATTACCTGTAAATTCAATAGTGGACCTTTAAATTACAGCAAATATCTGTAAAATAACAGGCATTCACTGTATAATGACAAAACGGCAAAATTCTGTAAAAAAAAATACAGACCATTACCTGTAAATTTACTTTTTTTTACAGTGTGGTATTAATATGCATTTTGATCTATCGGATCACAAGTACACAAGGGAGACATAACCATTCACACCTGGTGTTTTAATCCATCTCTTTTGTCCAATTTTGACCACTTCTGTCCAAATTTCTGTATGCATCAATACCGATACCAATAACCGATAATTCTTTATATCTGAAAGCCGATAACCAATATAGCTGATAAATCTAAATATATAATAAAATAAAACATTTATTGTTGGTTTAACATTAAAAAAACGTACATTTTTTACATCACCCTTTTTCTCAATTTAGACAACAATCTCACAAATGGTAACAAAAATATTCTTTTTACGATTTCGGATTCAGCTGACATGCAGTAAATCAAAGCTGCTAAAAATTTAGTCAATAAAAACCTCTCCACAACTTGTTTTTCCATGATCCAATCAATTCCCAATTAACTAAATCAACATTTTTTAATCACAGTATATTCCATTTCACCCAGAAAGGTCAGATTACATAAGTAAAATGGCTTGTGAATGTCATTTCATGTTGACTTGTAACTGTGCAATTTAATAACTTTCATCCATTTGAAATGCCATTTTACTCTTATTAGCTACTGTATGTGGAACACGATTACAGAATGGAGAGGGGATACAGCACAGTTAACCTAGTTTAACCTCCATGTGCATTTTATGCCAACATAACATCAACATAGAGATGTGTCAACTGGATAATCTCTCAGCTGTACAAGCACAGATTAATTCAGATAACACCTTACTATGCACAAACTGATTACACAAACGCACACAGAAGGTCTAGTATTCTGTTATCGTTGATGGATTAAATATATATGGCAACACTTATCAAAATATTGCAATTAGCACAAATTAGATTCACCCCAGAGAGTTACTTCAGAACCTCTGCAAAACCACTGATGTCTAACAAATCCGTCTATTCCTGCCTCAAACGTCCGCCTGCTTGAAGTTGCTGAGGGATCGGTTTCTGAGTTTCTGCTGCCAGATTCAGTGGCGCAAACCAGTCCAGCACTGGCTGAAGACACAAACACATAAATCACTTCAAAGGGCTGTGGAGCTGCCTGCTGCTGCTGCCCATTCCTGATATCTACAGTCTCTCCTCAAACTGTGCCTGAAGGTCATTAGTCATAGGGTAGAGAAACACACAGGGCACGTTTCTCTAAAAACAGCAGACATGTGTTCAAAGGTTTGGATTGTTGTAATTTCCTGTTCTGCCGTCTGCACATTAGCCCAGGAGAACCTAAATTATAAAGGTAACGTAATTAGAATGTAGCTTTTTGCTTCGGATTTCCCATTTTTCCCTGGGACGTGCAATGCAATGAAGTGAAGTGAAGGCAGCGGATCATTCATCCCTCCGGAGTTACTTGTTGCACGAGTCCTTCTGCAGCTGTAAATCCCACTCATCAGCTTTCAGTGTACTAGCTCGAGGAACACAAATAGCTGTTCGCAGAGAGTCTGATCTTATTAGTGAAGGAGGCAATAAGGGCTGTGAGCAATTCAGTATTCAAAGATATCATCCCGCCAATATTGGGAGACACATCAAGTCTTCTACATCAGATATTGAGGAACAGACCCAGCCAATCATTTCCATAATGACCAACGCAATCTATACCAGGAGTAGCAGAAATTAGCGTCTGGTTTAAGATTAACATTTAATTAAGGCGTAAATACCAGTAAATTGATTAGCACAAACACTAGTAATATCGCGTTGCATGATTCGTAAATGATTCAAATACTCTCCTTCCATAAATTTGGCATCTGAAAGGGAAACTAAATGCATTTGCAAATCAGCCACAAAAACAACTGTCCCGACACCTTTTCAGCGCTAATTTTTCACAGCGTGCTTTAGTAAACTAAAAGAAGGTTCAGAGGGTTTGTGCTGGCTCAAGCTGTAAGTAAACCTGGCTCTTAATTGCATGTTATTTACAATTCAATGAAAATGTATTATAGTTTGAATTTATATTCAATGCAATTAGTTGAACTTCAGAATGATTTTTTGACCCACTTAAGTGGGACTCTTTAAATGTAATTTCATAATAACTCCTATTGTATATGACATACAATTAACTTAAAGTGTACTGCCAAAGCATTCATGGTAACTATTAGGTCTACAATACATTACAAAGAGCACTTATTTCTCTTTATTTTTATTCCAAAGATAAATGCCATTGTTTGTACTTTGTAGAGAGATTGCATTTTTTAGGGCTGTCAAACGATAATCGCGATTAATCGCATTCAAAATAAAAGTTTGTGTTTACATAATATATGTGGGTGCACTGTATATAATTATTTTATAAATACACACACACATGCATGTATATATTTAAGAAATATTTTCATGTATACTTTATATAGATTTATATATAATGTATATGATATGTAAATATAAATATTTTATATTTTATATATAAATATGTTTTTCTTAAATATACATGCATCTGTGAGTATTTATATATATATATATATATATATATATATATATATATATATACAAAATAATTATACACAGTGCACCCACATATATTTCGTTAACACAAACTTTTATTTTGGATGCGATTAATCGCGATTAATCGTTGACAGCCTAATTTTTTTAACATTTTTAAACCCTCACCAACCTAGAATAAACTGCCTTATGTTAATCAACAGTAATGGTACATAAATAAATAAATAATAACGCGGCAAACAAAGTGCACTTTTTTAACAGAAAGTGTACTCTCTTTTATAGAGGTTTTATTTCATTAATGTTATTTTCCTGCAAGTAAAAATATGCTTTTAGGATTTGAAGTACACAACAAAAGTGCACAATGCAATTAAGCACAATTCTTTTTTATAAGGGAAGAGCAAAACATTGACAGGTTGATCAGAACCCAAACGCAAATTGGAGAGAGGTTTAAAGTGAAGGGGTATATCTGCTCATTAATTACAGTTGTTTTTATGATTATGTATGAAGAAAGGGAGTAAACTGGGGGTTCTTTCTTTCGTTTTTTCTCTGATTTTAACATCTCTGTGCAGCTCAGCCTGCAGCCACTTGTCTGAGCTTGTGAATTCTGCTAACTTGGTTTCTGGTGGTCTTCAGGCACTCATCAACTGCTAGACTAAAAAATCACATCTGTTCTTCCGACAGGCGCCTGTTCCAGTTGCCATTTCGAGCCAGACTACTGACATGTTCCTTAAGCCTCCATTACCAACATTTCAGAATCCACTAATGAGGAATGAGAAAGCAGGCAGTGGAGAGAGCGTAAGAGCACCAGCTCATCTCTGAGGCTACAACGTATCAGGGTTTTTGCGCCATATTTTTAATTCAATTTGAATTGAATTAAACTATATTTAACTGTTTGACAATGCAAATCATTAAAAACAAACTATGCACAGTAGGGATGCACCGATATGAACATTTTGGCCGATACGATAACCGATAATTCTTTATATTTAAAAAGCCGATAACCGATATATCGGCCAATAAATTTAAATCCAAATTTTATATCTAATTTTGAGAGCCTGATTTGAGAGCGCACTATTATAATGATGTTCTCATTATAGTGTTGTATAGCCAATATGACAGATTTCCGCTGCACATGTTTCCGAACCGCATTTTAATTTTTTGAAGAGATTTCCATCATATTTCAAGAAATTCAAAAACATAAACAGTGCTCAACAAGTGTCTCGGCTGAAGGGAATAATACATTATTTAAAATTATGTTAAAATATGTTAAAAATTAACATATATCAGCCGATACTGATATGCTGGCCGATATATCGTGCATCCTAATGCACAGAATAGTGCCTTAAAATCCACATGCGGAAAATCTCACAACAGTGACAACAGCAAGGAAAAACTCCCTAAATCTTTAGGTAGGATTCGTGAAGAGAGCTTAGACTCAGCTGGGGAGTCACCTCTTCAGACTGGCACATTTAAATGAACAAGCTTGTAGGTGATCTTTATGGAGCTTAATTTAGCTTTGTTTTGAGGATGTTCCTTTTGGATAGAATTCATAAAGGCCCTTAGTCCAGTCACAGTGTCATACTGCATTATCTTCAAATTGAGATGCTGAAAGAGTGTAAACACAGCTGGCTTTTAAGTTTTTGTTTTTATTTTTACTTGTTAATATTTTTTTTGTTAAAACCTATATAAAATATTAAGTGTTGGTCATTTTGAATATGAAATCAAGAATATTTTTTTGCGGAAAGTAATACACCAATTCATTATCCAGATCAATTAATCAGACGATATTTGTATTTTAACAGATTTTTCTTTTTTTTTTTCATTTATTTTGTTAATTAATACATCTTTAATTTCATAATTTGCCATCATTAAACTATATTACTTAGATATAGTTATTTAGTTATCCACCAGTGATGTATTACTTAACCAGGCTGATTTTAGATTATCAGGCAAAAGCTAATCTACAGATAGTCTTTAAAAAGTCTGCATTGGTATTTTCAAACATTTATGGTGAATTATGCATTATTAGAAATGTGTAATATTACATTTAAATTCATAAACTGAATTTAAAGCTACACTGTGTAACTCTTTTAGTTTATTCTTAGCTAAAAACACTTAGTTCTTTCAAAAATATATATGCTCATTAATGTATATTTACTTCGCTCAAGTAATAAAGTATTCTCGTGAGTGTATAATATGCCATTGAAAATACATACGGGTAAGGGTTTCTAATGTTCAGACCCCATGTTGCCCCTCCATCTTGAAAGTACATTAGCCAAAGAGGGACATACCCGTTAATTCAAGCTTCGCCTTTCGTGTTTACGTTTGAGTTAACACTCATGCACGAGGTCAAACTGGAAGCCATGTTAATCTTGGACTACATTGGCCACCGTAGGAGTTAAAACGAAATCGGAATTGAGAGGAACAGAAACTAATATTCACTGGATGGTCATAAACCTTTTCACCGCTAGATGGGGGTAAAAATCACACAGTGTAGCTTTAACTAACACCAATTGATAATGCTGAAACATATCTTATTTCCTATTATTTGACTATACTGTTATCAGTCATATTGGTATTGCCAAAAACTCAGGCAACTATAAATCTAGATTTCCAAGTTTCACCCATCAAATAATCCATATGTGCAAGCAAAAAAAAACAAATCATCTTCACATTCACAGAGGTATCAGGTCTCTTTTTTTCCATTTTTCATGCCACAGAGTGCAACGGGTTTAGTGGAAGTTTCCATTATTGGAAGCAGAATGTAGTGCAGCTCATTCCCATTTTTAACACTACACACTGAAATGTGCCAGACTCAGAGGACACCCCCCATCCCACATCGTAATTATTCTCACCACACCTTAATTGCCCAGGGCACCATAGTATTCAGGTCAAGGAGAACTGATCTCTCACTTCGTAGGTCTCCAACAATGAACAAAACAGGCTTCAAGGCCAGATTCAGCCAGATCTTCAAAGTGCTGACCCTTCAGGGATGTCCAGACATCAGCCAACCTCAGCATGTCCCATGACAGGACAGCAAGACAAGTAACTATTTCCTATCACGCCTGAGATTTGGATTCAAACAGCAAACTCATGGTTGAGAAATGAAACGTACAATAGACTAAAGGCTGGCCCACACTAAAAGATTTTTAAAAACATATCAGTTTTTGTGACCAAATCTACAGAGTGCTTGCATGTTTGTCCTTGGAGTTGAATATGCCAGAATGAGCCATCATTGAGTTAGACAGTCAATCTGAAAATAGTGTGTTTTTGTCACTTTAAGAAATGCACGTGCATGATAATTTTTTTCATGATGCACGAAACGGGAGGGAGGGGCGAGCTAACTTGGTTGGTTTGGGATCTCGCTTGAAACACAAATAGAAGTGACGTTACCCACAATCGCTGATGCAACCTTTAAGTTAACACACCTCACACCACAGGAACATCTGATAAGGTAATCTGTAGGATCGTAGAAGATAATCGCGATTTTACCAAGGATTGTTAGAACGGGAGAATTTGGGACCAAAATCGGCCCAATTATCTTGCAGTGGGTGGGTGCCTTAAGAATTTATTTGAACTCTTTCCACGCAATTTACAGAATTTACCCAATTTATGAGACAACGCTTCCCGCCGTTGACAGAATTTGCTAGTGTTTCCTTGTTTTCACTGTTATGCGGTAGGGGGCGCTATTATTCATCTTCTAAATAACAGACAGAAAAGATTCAAAAACAAGCGATAAAGCGACATTTTTTCTTTTGTCAAATCAACTTAGATAATTTATGTGGTTCATATAACATAATATTTTGAGTTTCTGAAGATTAAATCAATCTCTTTCATTGTATTAGCTCAATTTTTCAATTTCAATGTACTTAAAATTTTAAGGCAACCAGGTCACATAATTTTTTTAAGTTAAACCAACAATATGTTTTTAAGTGTTGGAAAAAAATCAATTTTCTCAGCTTTTTGTTCAAAATACAGTTTTTTTTTTCATTCAACAAGAAAAAAAGAATGCATGATGCTAAAATAAAAGTTTTTTTTTGTTTTGTTTAAAAGCAGAGGCTATATTCTTTCTTTTGATATATTGCATGTTCACAGGTATTCATACAACAAAATGACATTTTTGTCAAAATTATCAAAGACTCTGGCGATGAAAGGCATTTTTTAAACGCAGGTGGGAAAAGAGTTAATGATAGTGTATCACTCAAGATGGCTATTTAAATTTATTCTTTAAATATGGGACTTCACAGTTCATACTACTGCCACGACATTCCAAAATAAGGATGAACTATTCCACCTATTGTTTAGTGGGAGGGCTTGGGAAATTGTGTTGAGGGTTGGGAAAAAGGGAAACAGAAATGTTTTAAAAAGTATGTTAGTTGAGACATTATGGAGCCTACTATCCCATTTCCTGTCGTGATGAGGCCAAGACTAAAAATACACATCCCCTTTCGTCAGAACACAAATTGCCCCCTCAGCACGAATTTCTCCTTCAACCGCTATCATGTAGCACAGCATACAGTCTCAGAGCAGGAAGAGAAACCCCACAATCCCCATGCCTGGGAACAAATGTGCCATTCGGTTGGCTTACTTTGATCCTATAAAGGTTGTGTCTGTGTAAACTGTGTTGACCTTTGTCCACTATCATATCTTGACATCTTGACTCTCAACATCAGTGTGTCAGACCAAGGGAGTCTGATGACTAATTGTGTGTGTTGACCTTCAACGGTTGCTCTCATTTTGTATATTAGTATCTGCAAATCCTTTGAGGATACTCATAGTATGTCAATTTTATTAGAGTCCTTATGATTTACTCTAGAGCAAGGATTCCCAATACTGCTCATGGAAGGCCAACGTCCAGCAGATTTATCCCCAACCTTAATTGAAGACACCTCAACCAGGTAATCAAGCTTTTTAGAAGTGTTAGGAAGTAATGCTCAAGTATAATTTTCAGTTACGCTACCTTTTACAGTACAATAATTACAGTGTACTTACCTAGAAAGTACTAGCTAATATAAAGTAAGTACATGGAACAAGGGTAGGTTTAGGGGTAGGTTCAGGGTTAGTACTAGTTAGTACCCAGTAATTGTAGTTACTAAAATAAGTACATAGTATTTACATGGGTAACTGGACTGTAAAAGGAAGCGTTACCTAATTTTTTATCAGTATTCCAGTTGTCATGTGTATTTTAAAAGTGAGCTTTTTCTTTTGGCTTCGCTGGTGTTTGTTCAACTTCCTAAATAATGGACACAATGGGCTTAAACTTTTTACTGACACCTTGTGGAGTGGATGCTATATCACCTAAAAACGGTTTCAGGGTAACAAATTACATTGTAGAAATACCCCTTTTGCCAATAAATATACAAATAATTAATTCATTCCACAAGCTAAAATGGTGAAAAAAAGGTTTACCTATTTTTTTCTGTCAAACGAAATACACTACTTTTTCTCCGTTTGCAAAAAGAACGGTATTTCTCAAATGAGGGAAAACCCTACGCAACTGACTTTTTATTCGCTTTCCTCTGCTTATCTTTCTCTGCA
Source organism: Hybognathus amarus (assembly GCA_030378365.1). Classification (NCBI taxonomy): domain Eukaryota; kingdom Metazoa; phylum Chordata; class Actinopteri; order Cypriniformes; family Leuciscidae; genus Hybognathus; species Hybognathus amarus. The sequence continues at coordinate 117,178 of JAQIUQ010007632.1, forward strand.
GCAAAGTCATTCCTAAATGCCAAGTATAACTCTCATCAAGTTCAAGAGGTCCTCTTAACTCCCAGTGTCAATGAAAGGTCGTCCAAGATATGACAGCAAAAGGAACTGACTCACCAGGGCTCAGTACATGTTGAAAATAAGAACAGTGAACAGTGGGAAGGTCCACTGAAAGAGCTCTCTCGACTCCACATACAGAAGCACTGAACGGTCAGCATGACCTCATAGAAAACGAGACAGAAGTACTTGAGACAACTTCATATTTTGGACTTAATCTCAGTGTGGCAAGTATGGAAGTTAATATACTTAAACTGAAGTGCCTTGAAATGCGCCGCATTTTTAAATGAGTTTTTACAGAAATAGGAAGACTGGGCGGGACATATTGAACAGCCCCTCCCCTTTTTAAAATAGCCAATAGCATTTAGTTTACAACACAGCTCATGATGAGCCATTGAGCTTGGTGAAGATTTAGTTTCCTCCTAATCTCTAAATATTTTTCCACCTAATCTCCTCCATCTTGCTAACATGAAAGTAGACTTCATTCACCCCAATGTAAACCATATTTACTAGGGCTGGGTATTGACGCAGATTTCACAATTCGATTCGATTTCGATTCACCAGCTTGCAATTCCATTCAATTTCAATTCGATTAGATTCAATTTGGATTATTTTGGATATCAGGTACACATGGCAAATTTTCTCAAGGAAAACAAATCTCTTAACAAATAGGCTTCATTAGTCACCTATTGAAGATAGAAATTAGCTGATTTGTAGCTATACAAACACTTAAATAACACATTTATTTTTATAATAAGAAAGTTGTATGAAATATAAACATTTAAATGGTGGCTGTCATAAAAACTTGCCTGATTTATTCAAACATGCATTAAATATTGAAGAACATTAAAAATTATAATGAATATGTAATATGGTTCATATATTAAGCCAAACTCTCCTCTCTAGAGTTATTTTTTCTAGCTGACTAAGTTTATGGTCACATGGTTTTTCTGAAGTAAATTTGATGTTACATGACATTGTTTACGAGCGGTTTAACTGCCGTTTTTTCACGGATGAAACTCTGATTGAGCGATTCCATCTGACGAATACGGATTTCGATAAGTTGTACTCACACTTTCAGATGCTCATTCATGTTTATTTGGCGCTGTAACTGGTATTATTAAGGCGGAGTAACTGATGTTAAGGCAGAAGAGAAGATCATGTGATGCTGCTTCTCTTGAGTCTCTTGAGATTAATACCGAGAAATCGATATTTTTTACCCAGCCCTAATATTTACACTGTCTGAACCATTCCCTATTCCCTATATAGTTCACTATGTCCCCTTCACCATGTAGAAAATAGTAGGCTAAATGTACAAGTTACCGATTTCAGACATAGATTCAGCATCTATTTATAGCGTGGCACAGGTGATGTGCAAAGTGATGTCATCAACATCATTGACCCATATTGACAGAAGTGAGAGAGTGTAAGTTTTAAATTCTTATAAATGCGAATTGTGTCATTGTTTTGGAGCACACTAGCTTATAGTTAACACTAAGGCTAACATATTCATACTAGAAGCCCCAAAACCTGTTTTGACAATTTTGATTTCATGGGGACTTTAAGAAGGGCACTTGTACATTTTCAGCATTAGCCACAGACTTTATATTGCTCTTCAGTTTCTCTGCAGCCAGTGACCATTAAAAACAGCATGACACTGATTGCATTTACTCACAGACAAAGGCGAACCTAGAAACACTTGAGCACACAAATATTCACATCCTACCACACACTTTCCTATCAGAACAACATCGGTTCAGAGAAAGCTCCTTAGACTCAACCACAACGCGGCTGCTGGGAGTAATTGGCCAGCCTTTCTGCAGTCTAATGGACGGCGCAGTGCAAGGCTGGATCTATGCTATAAAAAAAGGAAGCAAAAACTTCTCAATGGGGTGCAAAAGCCACATCCTCCCTTGAAAAGGTCCTCAAACTCACAATCACATCCCACAGTGCAGCCACAATTGGGCTGAGTGGAACACAGTGGTCAGGTAAGGCACACACAGAGATTGGTTCCTCACAGTGTTCAAATGAGTGGCACAGTGCTGACTCATATTACAGCAAAAAAGTGAAAAATGTTTTTTTTTACATTTTTAAATGCCTCTAACAAATCTTTGTAGGCTTTTTTGATTGTAGCAGCACTAAAAGTCTCAATTCTGCATTGAAAGTAATGCCACTTAATGTGATTTGATTTCCGTTTTCATATCTTGATTATCTTAATTACAAAGGGCACTTTAATGTATTTTACAACGACCATAAAAGTCATCTTTATCTCAGTTTAAGTGCCATGACTAATATCATCACAAATGTCCATTAACTCATAGCTAGAATTGTGGATGTTTTATGGACCAGTGTTTCCACCGTAACGTGTGCCATAAAGTTACATTTTACGTGCTGCAAACCACAGATTCCCTGAGTGGATGAGATCCACGTTCTATTCAGCCTTTAACCAATGCCAAAGAGGATCACATGTTTTGACGGAATAAAGAAAACAGCACAGTGAGAACTAATGAGACAGCTAATGAGACCACGAGATTTCGGAGAGAAATCCAAGAAAAAGCCCCACAGGAGATTCTGACCTCATAAAGGCAATGCATCAAGTCTTTAGCACTGATCCTACTTTAAATGGTGGAGTTTAATGGCATGAAGAAAATACAGAGCACTTGAGTCATTGTCATCTTCTATTTTCTCCTAAAGAAATGTTTCATCCAAAAACATAAATTATGTTCCAAAGAAATATGGTTGTATTTTTTCCATGGAACACAAAAATTAATTTGTTTAGTATATTTCAGAATGATATTCTAAAACTCAGCCCCCCACCTGCATCTATGAGAACATACACAAACATTAATCTCACACATCTTTAAGCATGAAAAAATCCCTGACCCCACCCTGACCTGATGCCATAACCCTTTCATAGATCAATGCATCTCTGAATAACGTGTGTCCTGAAGGGATTCAGTGGGACCAACAGCCTGATTACAAACAGACTGTTACAGATGAGCCCGTCTTTCCCACTCTTATCTTCTTACATAACCGTAGCCTTCACCAGCATCAATGGCATGGAGAAGATCCATTCATATACAAGTTCAATTTGAATGTGTCACTCAGATTAATAAAATGAACAAAATGGCAATACATTAATTGGTTTGAGTTTTTTTTAGACCCCTAAGACCTTGGATTTTGTATGTTATTTTAATGTGCATATTGACAGGCTTTTAAAATAACATTAGAACCATGTCATGATGACCATGTGTTTATTTTCATTCATTTCTATAATAGCAGTGAAGCAGAATATCGTTAGCCTGTTTTTTGCATCTTTAATTGAAAAGATGAAATTACTAACTGGTTATTTTAAAAGCATAAAAATGCTTCATAAAATATATACACTCACTTGTGCAGTACAAAGATAAATGTGTCACTTTTTTTCCAAATTGCTTTTGAAGTCTATGCAGCCTATGCGCGTACAGTATGCTACTGCTCATAATAATTCAATACTGTAAATAATTGCTTCAAAATCATTTTACATTGGTCACTTTTAGAGCAGGCTAATGACTTATCCCAGAAGCCCAGTTGCTTGCGCAGGATTCATGCCCCGCTTCCTCGAGCTCTTCAGAAGCTCGTCAGTTCGAACAATAGCATCGCCTGACTGTCCAAAACACAGAATTACTGGAAGCGCGCACATCCGTCGAGCGCGACCCCTGGCCCATCCAAACATTCTACATCCGTCGTCATAATCACAAAACTATCAATTCATTCATAAAGAAAATGACTCAGTGACTCAGTCAATCACTGAGTCAAAAAAATAATGCAAACCCGTTATTTTATATCATTCCATTCTTTACATTTGTTTATTCGCTTTTTTAAAACTAGGCTTTATTTGGGATCGTTCCCCATCTCTTCCTCGTTGTTTCACGCGTGCTTCCGATGGGATGCTATTTGACAATAGACTCACTGCAAGAGGAGAGCCAACGTTCCGTCATTAAGAATTTAAAAAATATTAATATTTTACAGTAAGTAGCCTAGGATACGCAGGACGCGTTGTTCTTACCGTGTCCAAAAAACGCGAAGTTTCCCTCGGTGTGTTGATATGTTGTGCAAGGAGAGCAGGATAAGCAGCGCGAGCGCCTTCTCGTAAGGTCCAGCGATACTGTCTACTGCTGCCGCGCGCTGCACACCATGTTACCGTAGAGACACGAGCCGCGGCGCTGCTCTGCTGGAGGAGGAGGCTGTGCCTGTGCTGTGCGTCTACGGAACTGCACCGGACGAGCGGATTTAAAGCAAGGGAGGGTGTTGGTAGGATTACGTGGTGCTGCTTTAATAAGATGTCACTACGCCGAATGGGACCTCTGCTACTGTGTCTGGGCCCTTTTAGAGGGGTACAGCAACACCTTCTGGGAGAAAAAAATAAGCTCACGTGGGAGTCATGAATGATAGCTTACTGTAAAGATAGATGATAGATAGATAGATAGATAGATAGATAGATAGATAGATAGATAGATATAGATAGATAGATAGATAGATAGATAGATAGATAGATAGATAGATAGATAGATAGATAGATAGATAGATAGATAGATAGATAGATAGATAGATAGATAGATAGATAGATAGATAGATAGATAGATAGATAGATAGATAGATAGATAGATAGATAGATAGATAGATAGATAGATAGATAGATATATAGATAGATAGATCTAGATAGATCTAGATAGATATAGATAGATATAGATAGATCTAGATAGATAGATCTAGATAGATAGATATCTGAGGCTCTAAGTCATTAGACATTTCCAAATGTAGAAAACAGATTTTCCTTTCACTAAATGACTATGAAATACAATAAAGCGAGGAGGATCCAAATCATGAGATCTCTGTGGTGTGAGACTAAGTAGCTTTTAGCTTTAAAACTTCTTAATGCATGATCTTAAAGGCTAGCAGCCAATCAGAGCTTTGACAGAGATCCGGCTAATTAACAGCTTCCCAGCAGGATCTGCTCGAGATGCATGATGACCCACCAGGAAGGCAAACATCAGGACAAAAATCTTCCATTCTCTCTGACATCATGACTTGCAGCTACTTACAGCATTTTTTTAACATGTTAAAGGGATAGTTCATCCAAAAATGAAAATTTTTGGCCATCCAAGATGTAGGTGTGTTTTTCTTCTTAGTAGAAATGTAATGAAGATGTTTAGCTGAAACCGTGGTCCTTGGTGATTCTTATATCGTCACTTTGAGAGTAAAAAAAACAGGCAACACAAAATGAATACTGGTGGCTCCTGATGATACATTGAGGTCTTGTTTCATGAAGCGAAACAATCAGCCTGTGCAATAAACTGAACAATAGCCTATTTACTGCATTATACCTGTAATCCAAAGCCTCTGCAAACGGCCCTGAGCGTGTTCATGGCAGTCTGGAGCAGTTCATTTTGTCTTGCCTGTATATGTTTTTTTGACTCTCAAAGTGACGGTAGTCAGTGACTTGCATAATACATGAATCACCAAGGACCACTGTTTCAGCTAAAAATCTTCTTTGGTGTTTTAATAAAGAAAAAAGACACCTACATCTTGGGTGGCCTGAGTGTGAGTAAATCAACAGCAAATTTTCATTTCTGGGTGAACTATCCCTTTAACGTGAATAGTCTGAAAGTCAATATCATACAAAACTTCTCGATTATTAGACGATGAATTGAACAGAAATTGCCTTATTCTATGATATAATTCTCACTCTTAGAAGAAAAGGTTCTATATAGAACCTTAAAAGGTTCTAAAGCGCTACGTATTTGGAACCCCTAAAATGCAACGCATGAATGATCACAAAATTCAAGATATGGGGGTTTAAAAATGTAATTAATCAATATCACACGAAGAGTGTCATTTCAGTTTTTATCCTTCAAAAATCTGCATGATTAAACTGGGATATTAAGTTACTCCAACAGTTTAATAAACAATAATTTGATTACAACTGCAAAATGTTGCAGAATAATGTAATATATGAATGAATAATAGCCTATAAAGAACCTTTGTGCCAAAAGGGTTCTTTCATTATCATCATTTTTTTGCATAAAAGGTCTTTTGCAGTTGAGTAAAGAACCCTATGCTACATATATAGAACCCTTTTTTCTAAGAGTGTATGATAAAATTAATTTAAAATCATATTTGTCTTAGATTTGTACAACCCTGTTATAGCATCAAAATTCAAGGGCTGAATTTTGAATAGTGAAGTTTTAACAGTGAACATTGCAGTTCTAACAGATTAAAATTTCAATGTCCTCTGAAATGAATAGGAGTTAAAATGACCAATTCTGTTAAAGGGATAGTTCACTTTGAAATTCATTTTTTGTATGTTTTAGTTCACCTCAAGGGCATCCAAGATGTAGGTGTCTTTGTTTCCGCAGTATTTTCACGTTCTTGCCTATCAGTCATATAATGGAGGTATATGGGGTCCACCTCAAAGAGCATGCACAGAGAAGTCCAAATTAAACATGATTTAATGACTTGTAATTGTAAGTACACGTTGATGGCCTAAGACACAAAACTAGCGGTTTGTGTTAGAAAACAAACAGTATTTCTATCGTTTTTACGTCTTGTAATCACAGTCTTGTCCAAGAATTTTAAGGCCAAGGGCGCTTCTGTCTGCACAAGCGTCGAAAGCCGGAAGTGATCTCTCACGTGTGTACGTCACTCATTGTTTACACAGAGATTTCAGAAGTGTTCCCCTTTACTGTGAAGATCTAAACATATTTAGATATACAGGAAATTGCTATGGAAGACGATTTCGATATATCAACAGACAACGTTGATTTTGTTTTCTCGCAACGCGCAAGAGATCACTTCCGGCGCTTGCACTGACCGAAGCGCCCGTGCCTTCAGATCACTTGGACGTGGCTATGGTTACAAGAGGTAAAAACCATATACTGTAAATACTGTTCGTTTTCTCACACAAACCGCTCGTTTCATGTCATTAGCCCATCAATGTGTACTTACATTTACGAGTCATTAAATCATGTATAATTTGGACTTCTCTGTACATGCTATTTTAGGTGGACCCCATATACATCCAATATATGACTGACAGACAAGAACGGTTTGACCTAAAAATATCAAAATTGAAAATACAGTGGAAACAAAGACACCTACATCTTGGATGCCCTTGAGGTAAGCTAAAACATATCAAAAATTAATGTCAAAGTGAACTATCCCTTTAAATGGATTTACACCTGTTAAAAAGTTTTCATAACACAGTAATTCCAAGGTTAATGATTTGATTCCTAATCTATATCTTGAATCCAGCGTATGTCACAAAAGCATCTTCCAATTGTTTAAATAGTGCTGAATAAAATAAAATACTTTTTTTTTTAATTAAACCATTCCGATATCGATTTCTAAAATGCCAAGATCAAAATGAGAAAAATTGACTTTAGCTTAAAGGTACTCTAAGCGATGTCGGGTGACGTGACTTCTTGTTGACGTTTAAAGTATTTACAAACAAAACAGAGGCTAGTTAGACCCTCCCTCCTCCTTATCCGCGCACTGACCCCCCTAACCCCACCCCCAGGGCCTTCTTGTCAGTTATTGGCTGGAACAGTTTGTTATGTTTCGTGGAACGGGTTGCCACAGTATGTTTTTGTTGCCATTTGTGGAGCCTGTGTTGTCTGCATAGACCGCGTTTTTCTTACAGTGTATTTAGAGGACAGGCAGCTAATGGATAGTGAGGAGATATTTGCTGTGTGTCCCCAAAAAATGTTTTGGCCTAAAAAACGTGTGACATCGCTTAGAGCACCTTTAATTCTAACAGTAGACATTCTAGTTCTAACAAATGAAGTTATTAATATCCACTGAAATGAATAGGAGACAATGATCTGCTTTAAAATCACACCACTGTTCATTACTGTCTAGTCCATAAAGCATGACTGAAGAGTCTCATGGAAGATTGGGCAAACAACTTGAAAATACATTAATCAAATCCTGGGAGAATAGATGATCAAGTTATGATCTATGAGAGCGAGTATGTGTGTGTGTTTTGAGAGGCTGTGTTACTGGTATATTGAGATGACTGCTGTGGAGTCTTATCCCAGGCCAAAGCTCTGACTCAGCTGATGTTGATTGCATTAGTGTTGCTATATCTTCAACTCTCTCTCTCTATCTCTCTCTCTCTCTCTCTCTCTCTCTCTCTCTCTCTCTCTCTCTCTCTCTCTCTCTCTCTCTCTCTCTCTCTCTCTCTCTGTGTGTGTGTGTGTGATTTAGAAACTGATGTGACTGAATTTCTCCACTGCTCCTCATCTGCTTCCCCTCTCGGTTGGTTAGCTGTGGCAAGCATTATTCTATAGGCAAGCTCCAGAGTTGCATTTTCTCTCTTTTAGTGTTTTCTACTCACGAGTTTGCATTGTCCTTAGGGCTTTGTTTTGTTTGTTTTTTTAGCTTTTATATACACTGGACACAAAGTCCCAGAGAAAATCACAACAGAGTCACAGTCTACCCACAAAGAAGGAAACACCTAATAGGCCTAGACAAAACCTGCAGATTATTGTACATGTTCTGCCCTGATATTAAAGGAAAAATCTGATCTCATTGATTTAAACATGCTCAAATGCTGTCCTGTATCTCAAAGAGTAAAGCATGACAACAATACCAAGGTTCAATAGGTTTGATTCCCAACCAATAAAATATATTCCTTGAATCTGTCAATTGTTTAAACTGTGTTGGTTGCTGGTTCTTTATTTAAACCATCCCAATATCAATTTCTAAAATATCAAGATCAAGATTAAATGTACATTTCTTTATAACTCAAATACACCCAAATGAACCGAAATCAAAACAAAATCATAATTAAATATGTCTGTAAATCTGAATTGAATCAGGTCATCTTTATCAATATCCATGCCATATGCATCAATATAATAGGTCTGATAAATTGCCCTGTACAGCTTATAGCTTTAGCAGAGAATTTGGTAACACTTTTCAATACGGGTGCACTAATATACATTAATTCATGCTTAACTCATGCACAGATAATCATGAGTTACACATTAACTCATGATTATCTGTGCATTAGTTAAACATGAATTAATATATATTAGTGCACCCGTATTGTAAAGTGTTACCAATAACATATTTTATTAACTAATAGTGTAAATTGATGTCTTAATTAACACAATTAGTCAAAGCTATGCACTTCAGCTTCCAGCTGTCTGCTTTAACTAATCATTAGCTAATGATTTGCAAAGGTATCTTTATGTTATGACTTTACTTGTTGGGGCACATCATTATTAACTAGTCATTTAGTAATTGTAGTAGTTTGCGCATGAATTTGCATTAACAATGAAGTAATTAATCATGTATTAATGCATATTAGTGTACCGGCCATATTATCTGGAAGTTGAAATACAAGGCTTTGGCTCATTCTGGTAATTAACACAATTAGTTGTTATGGAATTAATCCACAATGGCATATTTAATTAATAACAATTCATGTATGAACTAATACATTAATCTTACAGACTCGTAATTAGTTCCTAATGTGGTAATCATTAATGAATAGCTTAGATAATCATTAGTTACACATTAATTCAGTATTATCTGTGCATTAGGTTCCATTAATGCTTATTAGTGCACACACGGTATTTCTTTTATGTATGAACAAAAGGGACATTATAATTGAAAAATACCCAAATGCATCAGAATGAATCTAATCCAGTCCATCAAAAGTGTGAGCAACTTTGAATAGCTGAAAGCAAAATCAAATTAGCCAAGATACTTAATAAATGAACACAGCAAATGCACAGCATGTTCCAAATTTTATGAATAACTGGAGGTTAAATTCTGTGGGCACAGATTCAGTCATCAATAAGAAAACAAGAATAAATTCCCAGCATGCATGCATCCTCAACATTAAAATGAACTCCCTCTCGTGAGGAAGCCCTCTGTTTCAGAGCATATAGCATACGTTTCTAGGTAAAACACACGATCAAAAGGAAACTGTGTTTAGGGTTACTGGTGTTACATTTCTGCCTGACTCAGAGACCTGTGAAGCAGGCGACACTTTCACCTGGCCACTGTCTCGCTCAGCGACAGATAATCCTTACGCTTTTCATGTCACCTCTGCCCAGTTAGGGGATTATCTATCGGGTTGAGCTATTTCGGGTGAAGCAGGACAAGCCGCTCCATAATCTTAGTAGAAGTTTGACCAACCCCAACAAGTGTGGTCACTGAACACAAGCACACAGGTCTCAACTTACTGCCTCTTACAAGCACAAGGTGATGATTGATTTAATGAGCTTTTCACAGTCTTAATGCTTTGACTAGGTGCTAAGACACCTTTCACCTCAGACCTTGAATGAGAAGAGCTTCTTAAAGCACTCGTTGTACTCATGCATTTGGCTTTTTCACAGTGCATTATGTGTTTGACGAGCAATATTATACTGATATTCTCCAAGCAGACTGAAAGGTCAAATAAGCTACCGCCTACCGGTGTGCATGCAGTATGTTATTTGCGATTCACAATCACTGACATTAGCAGATGCTTCTTAGTCTCATAAAGTTATGTCTTCTGTCAAAGCCACCTGTGGTCCTTGTGGTCTTAAAGGGTTAGGTTACATAAATGCTGGGTAGGGTGAAGGAAATTGCCTTTTTCATGTGTAATCCATGATGTGGAAGTCATTTATACTCAGCAGCCTCCCCATATAAGGGATATTACTGTAATTATGATATTGACAGGGGTGGGTAATGTCTAGAGGAGAGACATCTCTTTCAACAGAGCAGGGCAGAGGGATGTTCCTCAGTGCACGGAGCCACATTAGTGAGAGTGCTCACAAAAGCAGATTAATAAACCTTGATTTGGACCTCACACCCTTTCTCTCATATAATAGCGATAATGAGGAAAGGGCTGGGTTCAAACTCAGATAAAAAAAATTATAAAAAATGCACAAAAAACACAGTAATATATGTGAAATATTATGACAATTATATAATGACTTTTTTATAGGTTAATATAAATGTACATCTCATTCCTCTGAAAAAAGCTGAATTTTCAGCATCATTAACTCCAGTCTTCAGTGTCACATGATCCTTCACAAATCAACTCTAATATGATGATATATTATGCTCCAAAAGACATGTTATGATTATTATCCATGTTGAAAACAGTTTTTTACATTTTTATTTCAGGATTCTTTGATGAATAGAAAGTTCAAAAGAACAGCATTTATTTAATTAGAATCTTTTCTAACATTATAAATGTCTTTACTGTAACTTTTGATCAATGTAACTCATCCTTGATGAATAGAAGTATTGATTTCTTATTTATTTCCCCCAAAAATAAAATACAAATTCTTACTGACCTCAAACTTTTTAAAGGGTAGTGTTTAATGTACATGTTTAATACATGTTTTTGGAGCATAAAACCATCATATTAGAGTGATTTGTGAAGGATCATGTGACACTGAAGACTGGAGTAATGATGCTGAAAATTCAGCTTTTTTCACAGGAATAAATGTACATTTTAATATATATTAACATAAAAAGTCATTTTAAATTGTCATAATATTTCACAATATTACTGTATTTTTGTCTATTTTGTGTATTTTGATCCAAAAATTGCAGCCTTGGTGAGCAGAAGAGACTTCTTTTAAAAACATATAAAATCTTATCGATCTTAAACTTTTGATCGGTAGTATGTATATATATATATATATATATATATATATATATATATATATATGTTGTATTGTTTGTATGTAGTGAATCAAACACAAAACTTAGAACTGTGATTTACTGACTGGTTGTTCATATGACAAAGTCAAAAGCAAAAATGTAAAGCAACTGTAAGCAAGAAATTGAACAATGTGTGTTTCGTCAGTAGCATTTCAGAATTTTTTTTAAAAAGGTTTCCACATTGCTTGTCAATTTAGCACTGTTGTTTAATTCACTCGTAAAAGCATCTTGCAACATTTACAACTAAATTATGCATCAACAGACAAAAAAGGAGTTTGATAGTGGATAATGAATTAACATAATGAGTCATGATTGAATTAACATGAGTATTGAATAATGCATTATCTGTACAAAACGTTCATTACAAAAAAGATGAGATATCTAACAACTGTAATTAAGTCATAATATTGAAAGCTTCAGTGTCAGTTTTTCTCAGCCTTGTTTATCATTCAGGGAATTTTACATATGCCAGGTTTAAAATTCAACACATGTTGCACAACAAGGACAATCTGCATGCTTGACATCAGGATCGATATCAAATACCTAGTGTTTCTATACCTTAAGTACAGATGAGGCGATGACATTGGTGCATTTTAATGGACCCCGAAGAAAAAGGATGGTCAATTTTTATTACAATGTCAATATAAAAGGTGGCGCCATTCAGGTCATTTAGCATTAGCCTATAAACAAAAGCGGCCAAACATTATCGGTTACATTGAGCTGTATGTGAGAATGAATTTAGAGGGTAGGTGGTAAGAGCACTTGCGGTCAGTGTTTGAATTATTAAAGTGTTTGTCAATGTCACAACTGCTATTAGCAGCGGATTGCCTTAAAGGAGAAATGTTGATGTAAGGTTGTGGGAAAACCCTCAGTCACAAAATATTCCACTAAGTGAAGCCAAAAAACACTGAACATCTGCAATGCAGCCCCAGCTCTCATACCAGAGTCAGCCTAAAGTCTTGTATAACAGCAGCTGAACAGCAAGAGACTGAAAAATGAAAAAAAGAAAACAAAGCTAAATTAATAATGATGGTGGAGACCCACCAGCAGCAGGAGAGTGTTGCTGCAATATTGATGAGATCTGAACAGAAACAGAGTCTGAATTCTATGCTCGTGTGTGCGGAGGCTTAGAAGCGTTGTGAAAAGCTTGTTATCTGTATGACGTATATTGTTACCTGCTTATTAAGCTATATAAGACTTCTTTTTGACAAGACCAGGGAATTGAAATGCAAAGTCTGCTCACAAACGTCAAACATCAACTTTAGATGCTCACAGCACAAGAAAAAAAACAGGACAATATTTTTCTCTGGTTTTGACACCAAAGAGATTGCACATTGAATAATCTGCCAGAATGCAGATAAATGGTGAGTTAAATTATGGTATCTTATTTTATTATAGGTTACAAGTGGCATTAACCCAATAAAAAATAGTGGTTTTGTCACCATTACATATAGTCAGGTTATTAGGTATACAGTAGTAATCTGTGTGATGTTGCACATGAAAATGCACTCAGAGCTTTTACCCCAAAATATACTTAAAGGAGTAGTTCACTTTTAAAAATTCTTTCTTCAGTTGAAAAGAAATTAAGGTTTTTGATGAAAACATTCCAGGATTTTCTCCATATAATGGACTTCAATGGTCCAAAAGACAGTTTCAGTGCAAACTGTTCAAATGGCTTTAAACGATTTCAGACCATGAATAAGGGTCTTATCAAGCGAAATAATTGCTCATTTAAACAAAGTTTACGTTTTATAAGCTCAAATGGTCGCCTTGATCTGTTCTGTGATGTGCGTTCGTGACTCTCCTGTTCAAACTCGTTTATCAAAATGAAAAAATCTTTTTTCGTGTCATTTAGGAGAAGCCTTAAAAAAATATTCTCGATAAGTTCGATCCCCGAACGCTGTTCATACAGTTCAGAAGTTCGCTGAACTTCATATAGTTCAGCTCACTCAGCACGACGTTCGTGGTTTGACTTATCGAGACTTGGTATGGCTTCTGTCTGTATACGCGAAGTGAACTGTCTTTATAAAGTATGTTCTTATTAAACGGTCTGTACACTTACAAAGTTCTCAATGCTTCGTTTTGCATGTAAGGACCCTCATTATGTTACTGTGTTAGTGTGAGGCTATTTTGAGCCTTGTTAGTGATATAAACTAGTGATTTCTTTTTACTTAGTCAATGCCCCCATTACTAGCATTATACGCTAAACAGTTGTTAGAGATAAAACTCTTTACATTCGATTATCATGAAAACAAATCTCAGAGAATGATTGACTAGGTACCGATGTTTTATTAGACCAAAGGTTCATTTTGCGCCAGAGTTCTCCTTTAACTAACATGAACTAACGATGAGCAATGCATTAGCAATGCATAATGTTAACTAATGAACCTTATTGTAAAGTGTTACCATTTTTTTTTTTAAAGTGAACTACTCCTTTAATTTACTTTTTCAACAATTGCAGCAATGCCACAAGATTATACTCTAAAAGTTGGGCTTATTATTCCTGTAATTCTCCTCTCCAACCCAATTCATTTGCTTGAGTTGGCTTTTAGAAGTTCCAAATCAATATCTGCACCATCCTTAAAGTGACCCATCCATTTATTTGCAAAGCATATCGGTGGTTTAAATACTGTAGCCCATAAAATGCTGAATTATTTATGTAGTAGATGGATGAAAGTGTTAAAGTATGTAAGAATTGTGAGAAAAATGTTGAGGCAAATAAGTGCAGTTTAGGAATGACTTGCTACTGCTAAGACAGAGACATTTATGAAGGTTTATTAAGATGAACGATGGTGTTTAAGCTGTTTTCCCTGATTTACTCTCTTGCAGCTCTCCGGATTGTTTTGCACAGACCCAGAATGCTCCTCATAAACTGTATTCCTCAGCTGTTATCATTCAAGTAAACAGTAGCCGTTTTGATCAAATGGGTGTAGTGTTTCTCTCAGGAGCGGGAAATGGCCACTTGTGCCAATTATTGTTAATGCTAATGAATCTAAAATTTTCCGTGGCACTTTGTTTCATCTGTTCACTCCCACAAAGACACCCATCAGTGCAAACCTATGATCATCAACAGCCACACACCCATGAAAATTCGCTTATTTTTCTCAGATCGGAAGTGAAGAGAAATTAATGGGGTTTACCGGAGCAGAAAGGCCTAATCTTTTGTGTTTAAAACGGCAGAACAGAGAAAAACATTCAACTTTACGATCTGCTAGGTTCAATCTGTGGTTCAATGTTGGAGTAAGATCAGCAAATGGGTTGCAGGTCCGTTTCAAAAATATTACTTTCTATTACTATATTTAAACTATAACTAGCCATATAATTCTGAACACTGCAAAATAATCATTTTTAAACTGTTGCATATAACTGTTACATTACAGTAACGTAAAAATGTATGGTTAAACGGTATAGGCTAAAATGGTTAAACAGTTAAAATATCACATTCAGTTTACTGTAAAATACTGTTAAATTTATGATTTTTGCAAGTAAAAACTAACAATTACTGTATAATTTACAATCAAAAACAGGACAATGACATTCCCAGAATAACATATGGATCACACATATTTTCTATAAATAGTTTTAAATAGTTTATCTAATTTATGATATAATGTCAATTATTGTTTTGCATTAAATTTGATGTTATTTCGGATCATGTTTATTGCATTATGATGTTTGTTAGTCTGTGATCTATGACCCTATGCATGTCTGTGTAGAAGTATTGGCTATTTATGGACAGACCACTTATGATTATTTTTTTCATTAAGGTCTTTTAGAGTCGATGAAATGAACTCTGTTTGTGTCACTGAATCATTTTCCCATCATTGTAAAGCTGCTTTGAAACAATCTGTATTGTATAAAGCGCTATATAAATAAAGCTGACGTACAGTTTATAAAATATTTTTTTAATCTATTGGGATAAGTTACCATCTTTTTTAAAGGGAGGAGAAACACATTTTTGGTTGAAATCAAATTGGACCAGTTTTGGCTGTGTGTCCAAAAATGGACCAGTTATGTTGCATGTTCTCAAAACCATTAAAAAAAATGAAGCACAACCTCAGACAGAGGCACACACTAAAACATGACTTTTTGCAAAATGCTAAACACAGTTCTCTACATTAGATGCATCACTCAAAACTAACAGCTCTTTAAATGGCACACTCGTTTACGGATTACCTACACACATCGATCATGTGTGAAAAACGTACGCATAATCCATTCACTTAGAAATCAAAACCCTTTAGCACGACTCAATCAATCATCTCATCTCCTCTGGAAGACCTGCGGGATATTTCAGACCCCAAATCTGAACCTATTACATAACACAGTGAAGAAGAACATAATCTTGCCATCAATTAGGCTGAGTCAGACTGAGTGGTTGGGAATACATGTTTTAACACAAGGCATTATTTTAAGAGCATAATTCATTCCTGAATGGTTCTCGCAACGTGAATTATTTTAAATGGAATCCTTGAGTAACTTGGAATAACTTATGCTGATCAATAAGAGATTCACCTAATACAATATACTAGAGCCAAACCGATATATCGGCATGCCGATATTATCGGCCGATATTAGGCATTTTCCAAATTATCGGTATCTGGCAGTTATAATGGCCGATAAATGAATATTTCAAAAATAAAAACGGACAAAACACGCTTGTACCATTTAATTAGTGTTGGAGTTGTATAGTTTGTCCACCAGAGGGCACTCTACACCGTCCCTGTTGGCAACACTCGTTGAGTTGGTCACAAGACATACATTGCTTGAATAACAATTAAAAGAACATCCCCATCAGTCGCAGAATTAGTAATTAGAATTAGTAATAATTGCGTTACGTTGTTACAGTGTAGTTCACTGACTGTCCTTTTAACTTTTGACAATGTGACTGAAGTATTTATTTAATAGTGCGTGACAGTTATAGCAATGAGACTAATTATCTCTCCTTGGCCTGTTATATTGAAAATGTATGTTTTACACTTTGCAGTTTGATGCCATCCATTGCTGAATTATAGCTCATCATAGACTAGCTGATCACAAAGCTAGCTAATGCCACTATCATCAGTCTGTTCTGTTGTGACGATAAAAGAAACAAGTTTCTTTTTAAAATGCATTATCATAATATTTTAGTTAACTCATAAATAACTACAAATAACTAGCGTTAGGGAAATCTGTTAATGTTTTGTTGCGTGTTTCGAAAACTTATAATAAAAAAAATATCGGCCGATATATCGGCATATCGGATTTTCAAACCAAAAAATATTTGTATCGGTATCGGCCTTCAAAATCCTTTATCGGTCGGGCTCTATACAACCATAATCATATCCAGTGGCACTTCAGAATATCAGAACATGTGTAACCTTTTCTTATGAATGTTTCACCACCAAATAAATGAATAAATCCGAGAAGTTCAAAGCTTCCTCTGTTCGACTCTTGATCAAAGTATCTTTCCCACAGAGACTGAAGCGATTATCAGAGCACATGTGCAGTGACATGCACAGAGCTGCCCTCTTGCTGTTGCTGATGGCAAGATGTCACAAAGCACCACATGAGACTATTTCCTTATGATAAACATGTTAAGGTTTCATTAGAGTACAAATTGTGCACAAATGTGGATTACAGGGCTCGCTATGTGGCAGACACCTATACACCAGATTAGTTGATTTGCATATGAGAGTAACAGTAAATCCTGTTAAAGTCATGCTGTGGAGTAATTGGCTTTCTATCCTCGAACAACAAACTGTGCCAAACGGTGACTCTGAGCTGCTGCTGTACCTCTAGAGAAATTCACAGAGGTGGGTTAGTGTGGTCAGATAAGACTCTTCTTGTGATGGATCTTATGACTCAACATACCCTGAAAGCACCTGTGAGTTAAGATCAATTTTGTGTGGATATCAGAACGTGTTTCAGTACTGATCTTAGTAGGTTAGCTGGGCAAAAACAGAGTGCATATCTCTTTACACGCGCCTCTCAGCTGTTCAGTGAGTGGAACACTGCCCATCAATTATGCATGGGATGTAACGCACACTTTGTCTATACTGTACAGGGCGCTACTGCTAAAAATTGAAAACATTTAAAAATGTTATCTTGGGTAAGCAAATATTATTTACACTGTTTATCTCATGTTGATCCGAACCTGTAAACCCTAACGCTCAAAATAACTAATTGGTTTGAGTGGGGCCAACTTAAATTATACAAATTAGTTCAATCAAATTAACTTTTATGAGTATTTGAACTTTATTTTTCTTTTGAGTTGAACTGACATATTTTAAGTTAACTTGTTTCTTTTTTTAAAAAAACTTAAATTTAACTTAAACCGGGATGGGATTTCTATTTCCCAGCCTGCTTTGCTTTGCCATGATACTTAAAAGGGAGAGTAAATGCTAAAATTAAGTGTTTGATTAATGTTAAGTGGGAGATTTTAGGCCGGATTCACATATAGCTCCTAAAACGCGTAGAAAGCGCTGGGCGCGCCACATTCTCCTTTTTCCAAAGCGCTCAGGGTGGTTGCGCTCTGGTTGGTTCCTGTCACGTGACCTACTGTGCGCTTATGAAAAGCTTAATTCTGAAAAGTTGAGATGTTTTCGTCTCGACACGGTGTGGAAAAACGAGCGCGTCGCACCGCGACCGTGTCACTTCCATTTTGAGGGCGCATACGCGCGCCTACATTTGAAATAACGAACTTGAGCGCAAAAACGCGATATGTGAATCTGCCCTAATAGTGTTTATTATTTGGTTTTGCTAGTTTAGAAGAGTTTATGGTTGTTGTTTTTTTTCTTACCTTAAAAATTTAGAACTGATTACATCAAATTATTTGAGTTTTGCCAACTTATTCGGGCCAACATTTGAAATAACATTTGCCAAACATTTGAAATAACGAACTTGAGTGTGCAAAAGATGCGATATGTGAACAGGCCCTAATAGTGTTTAATATTTTGTTTTGCTAGTTTAGAAGAGTTTATGGTTGTTGTTTTTTTCTTACCTTAAAAATTTCGATGTAACTGACTACATCAAACGATTTGAGTTTTGCCAACTTATTCGGGTTTACAGTGCGATGTCCGATTTATGGACAAATCATTCTTTGAGTACAGTTTTTCAAAATTAGTCTAATGCACAAAACCTCAATTGAATTATTTGTTCACAAATCGGACGGACACGATTCTTCAGTTAAACTCACTGATTCAATGATTCACTGTTTAAAGTAAATTGGACGATTATTAGTGAATAATGACGCAACTTTCAGTCTGTAAAAGTAAACAATGAGTCCGTCCACAGAAAATGCTCCTTAACCATTTTAATAATCGCTTATCACGTGTAACGTTTCAGGCCCTGGCCCTTTATCAGACACAAACAAAGTGGGGAGACACACCTCCATACTGTACATACAGCCATGCATAGTCACATTATCACACACATCCATAATAGGACCAATCAAGTGAAAAAGCAATTACATAAAAAAATACCAATACCAACTATAAATCTATACCAACATTTATAATACAAAAGAATTATATATGTATATATATATATATATATATATATATATATATATATATATATTTAAATAGCTAAGCAAATGCTAAAGCAAGTGTCGAAGAAAGTGTCGTTTTACCAACACAGGCCAAGCCGCATGGACAATTAAGTAAATAAATAACATTCTTTGTATTACTGCTATAATCACACCATTGATATTATAAAGTTCCCCAGTACACGGGTGATTAAAGGTGGTAGTTTTATATGTAAAGTTGGATTGAGTGCAGATGTCACATCTGTAATTCCCAAAGGGAATAGTCTATGATGGAAGATGAGCTCTCACCAACATATTTTGAGATTAGGTAGTCTTTTGTACACAATGCGATGGTGATGTAATAAAGCATTTAAGTGCTGGATCAGAGTCAATAATGTGCCAATGTTTCTTAATGATGGATTCAAACTCTCTACCAAGAGCTGAATATTGGACAATACAGTTAATTTCTCGACTCAGAAGTAGTTTTTACTCATCTGTTCAATTGTATGAATTGCTATTGTGATACATTTATCATAATAGCAATTTAAAACTAAAACACTAAAAACTGCTTCAAGTGAATTTAGGCATCACAAGATTATAATGTACAATGTGAATGTGCATATTCATTAAGTGATTTGCTGAAGAACATTTGACAGTGTTATTAAATAATTAGGGTTTTTAAAGAGTGTTAGATGACAGCAATGTATATAAATAGGAAATATTCAATATCAACCAATAACAATAAATTAAACATATTGGTTGATGATAACCAACATGGTACCAATATAACATATATCCCTACCATTTCCTAGGGAATAACTGGAATCCTGCTGATCTTAGTATCTCATTCACTTTACTAAAACATTTCTCTGTTTGATGTTGTTTAAGTCTCCACTGTGAAATCTACTGTACAATTATCTCTCACCCTTTCTCCATCTCCTCCATCGCATTTCATTAGGAAATGTCCCCACTTCTTGTCACTTGTTCAACAGAGCATCTCTTTTTTTCTGAACTGAACTGTCAGCTCACAGCCTGGACCAATGTCTGAACAATGGTCTTGACGTAATCATGTTGACTTTCAATAAGTGTTAATCTCATCTATGTATCCTTTTATACAAATACATTTTGGCAATTTACTCTGTTCACAAAGCTATCAGACTCAGCCCTAAATAATTAAAAAGACAATAAAAGAGGTTTCAAAATCAAACCACAGCTTATGGACTACTCCCTGAGTGAATACGCTCCAAGACCATCGATTTAAGAGGCTCAGAGAGAAGCATAGGCTCTATCTATGAACACATCAATCACGTTTGCACTAGTCCTTTGATTTAAGTCCAATTTGAGACCTGCTTCACATGGGAGCGGTTTTAATCAATGTGGATTGCCCTAATTAGCCCCTTTGTGACTGTCTTAATTACCAGGACAAAAACCGGGACACCCCAGTCTGAATTAGCGTCATGCTAGTGGATTCTTAGCCTTATTTTTTATGCAACAAGGTCAAACGTTTCCAGTTCTCCTCTCCTTGCATTAATGAGACTGAATCTGCATGTGCATCGAATTAGATTTGACAGATTATCGTTCCTCTGCTAATCTCTGCCATTGGTATCTAGGGAATATTTTTTTCAAAACGAAACTCGATAAAGAATCCA
This sequence comes from Hybognathus amarus, assembly GCA_030378365.1. Lineage (NCBI taxonomy): Eukaryota > Metazoa > Chordata > Actinopteri > Cypriniformes > Leuciscidae > Hybognathus > Hybognathus amarus. The sequence goes on from JAQIUQ010007632.1 coordinate 138,100, forward strand.
TCCATTAACATACTATAACAGCAAAGTTCCCAGAGGTGCCCCATCTCTGCTGATGTTAAAAAAAGTTTTCATGGTTCATATCTTGTAAAAGAGATTCTGAATCTCAATGGGACCTCCTAGAATATTGCTAGGAGAAAGTATGGAAGCCTGTTATTGCCTCAGAGTAAAAAAAACAACAAATCATTTAAATCACAACAAAGTTGCAGCTGTGTAGGGCTTTACACTAGTGGGTCATTCTAAACCCTGGGATATTATCTTCCTTCACGTTTCACATTGCTCATAATTTACAATTAATCCTGGATAATCATATGCTGCTGTTTCACACTGTACATTTCTAAACCCTTCTAATTTGCATATTTATGTCATTGCCATGGATTGGATCTACACAGTAAACAACCTGTTTGCATAACACTGATCTAGCCTTGCCAACTGTGCCATCAAATATGGACTTTTTTAAGGTAAGAATGAAACAGTCTCTTCTTCACTCCAAATGATGTTTTCCATCCAATTACCAACACCTGTCCTTCCTTTTAGCCTCTTGTTATCTTTGTGTATTGAAACCCTCAGTCATTGTCTGTTCATTGTATTAGCTAACGTTTCATGTGGTTATTTTTCTGTGTGTTATTAAAGGGGGGGTTGACTGCTTTTTTTCCGCATGATTATGTTTATGGGGTGCAATATAACATGTATTCGTGGTTTTTCTTTTTTTTTAAGTCTTATTTTTCATAAACTTCACCTTTATTGTCAGCCGCGCTCTCCTCTGTCCCCTGAATGAGCGATTGACTTCCTGATTCTATGAAACCACTCCCTCAGAAACAGACTGTGTGCTCATATTGGTTAGTTTGGCCCGGTGTGTTGTGATTGGCTAAACTGTCACTTACGTTGTCCGAAGGTTGACGCCCATTACCTTTACAGGGGAAACACGAGCTCCGGTCCAGATGTAAATAATGGTGTTCGAACTGCAGTTCAGTTTGAGGCAGAATCAGACCGGAGAAAGCCACGATGAATAGAGTCAAACAGAACCTCACCACACTACGGCTCTTACTAAACGTTTCTGAATGATAATTTGCTAATTTTTTTAACTTTATACACGTTTGTTTTACACAATAGCATCTGACTGGCAACAATAGCAACTGACTGGCTACTAATGTTAAACACAAACAGCGTTGGCATGTTTACGTTCTTGATCAAATCGAAAATAACGTCATAAAACATATTTACATGAAAAATACATTTACAACATTAGTACTTATACAAAATTCAAGTCCATAATGTTTGTACGCGTTTGTCGTTGACACAAAATAGCATAACCATGTAGCCTATAAAGCCAGCACTGGCATTTGAAAAATAATAAAACACAAGGCTACGTCTGGAATTATACATGCAAATACATTTAAAATGATTAAGTCTTAGCCTACTTACAGGTTGTGGCCCAACAACTGCTGACTCTGGTTTTAAAGTTGGATCTGCTTCATGTTTAGTAACAGTTTCTTGTTGAATCCGGTGTTGAACTTGTGGAGATTCTGGAAGCTGTCTTCCGTAAATGCGCAGCACAGAGAGCTAGATTACGAATCGTCATTTTCAGGAACATAATCAAACATAAATTGTATCCATTGTTAACGAAGTACAGCGTCCGTGGAAAGTTCGAACACAGAAGACCTGACAGCTGCGTGAACACACACACTCGACGAGGAGCTGCTGAAATATGATCATGCCCTTTTCTGTATATTCCGGAGGGAGGGGTTGATGCAAATGTGTGGGTTAGTGACGTACCATAACCCAGCTGTAGTCCCGAGTGGAGTCGTTTTTGTAGGCAATTATACTTCCTGATTTTTAAAAGACGATATCTCTGATTACATTGAACTTTCAGCGCTGCAACTTTGCAGATACTGGTCATGCACCAACAGCAACATTACACACTATTTAAAATGAAAAAAGTGAAATCACAGTCAACCCCCCTTTAAATGTGAGTTTATCACCCTTTTGCATCATGCATGTTTGTTGTGGATTATCAGGAGTCAAGCCAGCGCGTGACCGTCAGAACTAATGTTCGCAAAGTCGTATGCCGAACAGCCTTTGGCAGCTCAGGAAGCCTTAATTAAATGGAGACTGAAGAATGAGAAGCTTCGCCAAAAGGATTGAGCTTCCATGGCAACAAAGTTGGGAAGGTTTAATTTATGTGCGAGGATTTTCTCTCTCTGTTTTCTCTTTCCACACATTACAGGGAGTCTCAAGAAAGCATCAGTGAATAGCGATGACATTGCCTCTATTGGAAAGCCTTGTCACCCAGGGCTACTCATTGGTCTGAAGACACAGCTCATCAGGCGCTGTGGATTTGGTTATTGGTATGGCCTAAATATAGCAGCAGGGCTGCAAACAGATGAGAGCAGACAACTAGTCCCTGGAGTAAATGAGCCTTTGCAGAGGCATTCAAGCAGTGGACATCTAGCAGACACTTAAGGGGGCACTCGCTATAGTTGCCTTAATGTCAGAGAGTGAATTGGGGTTTGAATTTCATTTAAGAGCAATATTGTTGAGAGGATTTCAAAGCCAACAAAATTCACATCAATAATTAAATAATCTCAAACAGTGCTGGTCACGCTTATTGGAAATGTGAGTTTAAATTAAGTAAAAAAATAATACAGTGAGGATAGTGAAAATGCTTTTTTTTCATGAATTTATAAATTATCTTATGGCAAATTAGGAATTATATCAGTGTACCAATTTCAGTTAAAAATATATAGATTAAGCTATACAATGTGCAGAATCTTTTTATTTTTTGACTATTTAATTATTCTTTGTTTCAAAGTTTCCTAATTTTTTAAAAGAGTTTGGATATAATCTCAGGACTTTTTAGACCCCAGTGCTTCTGAATGTCTGGACGCCTGTCAAAGATGATATTGTAAAGCTGTATACCTTTTGATCAAGTTTTGACTACTTATATAGCAATCTTGAAATAAAGACTTGTGAAAGACTAAGCTTAGTTTAATACTTAACTAAAAATCCCCATTTCCAAAATTGGCCCCGTAGCAAGGTATGCTGAAGGTTTCCATTTTCTGACTCATGTTGAGTCACCATGGGAACTGGAGCTGTTTGGGTTAAATCCGATAGGAAGGGGGTTCTGATGTAATTTGACATATTTGTATTGCTATCCCTCATATAGAAATAAACAAGATACTATTTACATTACATGATGTACTGTTAGACAGAACTTTCTAGAAGGGCCATCTAAACAGATCCTGTTAATGAACCTCACGCCATATGATCTGGAAGCAGCCCAGTGCACAAGTAGGTTGCCATGGTGAGCAGTGGAAAGGTTCTCCCCCATGGAGAATGACTCAGACAAATTTTGAATCGGGCAAAAATCTGTTCCATTACTGTTTGAAAAATGTTTAGTCCGGAGGACTAATTCATTTACAACAATAATTTGTCTTATGAAAAAGAGAAAATGCACTTTAGCCTACAGCAGGATCAATATGAAAACAAAAAGCGAGTGACTAAATTAATACATATGTTTAATAGAGTCAACAACTCTGTCTTGACCTCCTGAGAACCAGTTTTGTGATTTTTTTTTTTTAAAGAAACAAATGGAGACTTTTCTTTATGTAGAAACATGATTATATCAAAATGAATGTCCTGCCTGACTAGAAATAGCAAGTAGCAAATCATGGTTCATATTGATTAGAAATGCACCGATATATACACTCATTTAATCACTTAAATGTTGCATGAAAAAAAATATTAATTTTAGGATAATTTAACTTAATTAACTTAATTGTTTTGGACAAAAGTAAGACTGTTAACCTTATTCAACTAAACGGCATTGGATTAAGTCTTCTGTAATTAAGTTAATTGAAATAAATAATGTTACATAAATCCAACGTAACCTAGTTACATGGGACCTGTTGACATACAAGAGTTAATTAAAGACAACATAGTATTTTTTAGAGTGTAAATGTTGGAAGATACGATAACCGATAATTCTTTATATTTTAAGGTGAGACACTAATATAATTGGCTGATAAATATAAATACTAACATTTTCATATACTTTTTGAGAGCCTGCTTACAAAAACAAAAGTCTCACCATTAAAAGCTATGCATGCAATTATAATGTTCTTATTATAATTTTTATATATGACACTGTACATGTTGCACTTAACTGTATTTAAAAGTGATTCCAATCATATTTCAAACAATTTATAACCATCTTTGCCGAAACAGTGCGCATCTGAAGTGTCCAAGCATAAGGAAATCATCCATCATTTATCGGCTTTAAAGGGATATTCCACTTTTTTGGATTTTGGTTTTTACCGTTTTGGAATCCATTCAGCCGATTTTCTGATATTTAGAAGAATATCAGTAACCAGACAGTTTCTGCGTCTCATAGTTAGGAAAAAATATATGTGGAAGTCAATGAGACCAGAAACTGTCTGCAGTTACAAAATATCTTCTAAATATCAAAAAAATTGGCTGAAATACATTTGAAAATGGTAAAACCCAACTGTTTAACTCTGGGGGAGTTGTAAAATGAGCCTATTTCCAAAAAAAGTGGAGTATCCCTTTAATATATTGGCCAAATGTTCTTCAGCGAGCCAGACGATAACATTAAAAGTGAACATATATGGCAGATGAAGAATTATGGGTTCTTCAGGACCCTTATATGATACGGTTCTAAACAGGACCATTACTACTTGTAAAAAACCTTTAAAGTACCATATTTTTTTAGAGTTTAGAACAACAATTTTTTTGTTTTGCATTGTTCTCAAAGCTCTCGTGACTCAGTGTCTGTAAATGATTGACTGGCTTAAAGTGCATAATATGCGCGACCTCAGAGGAGACGTGTTGTGTCTGTGCAAACAGGGTCCCTGTTATTACATTACGTCGTGTCTTAAAGTCACAAGAGAGAGATAAACACGGCCAATTGAGTCTAGCGGTGTGGCCTGACAGGGAGTGGAGATCAACAGCGTCAGGGGGACGCCTGTTGTTCAGGATAGAACTGACAGTGACATCAAATAACCCTGATTTCCGGGAACAAGCATTTCACACATAGGGAGAAGTGTGACTCAACAGTTAAAATGTCACTGGGAGGTGAATGAGTGACCTTTACAGCACATTTTGGTTCTAATAAAAAGCTACTAAAATTGGGCCATCAATATTTGGAGAACAGGCACACATCTGGAGGCAGTTTGAGTCTATCAGCTTCGGCCTTCATGAAGCCGAAAAGAGCTGGTTGGTTTTTATTTGTTTAGCGATACTCTCATCTCGCTTTTGGTTTTGGATCATCACATTAAAATGGTGGCTATAAAAATAAATCTAAATAGACGTTATTACAAGCCTAACTGCATATCAGGATACAAATGGCATGCATTTTTGCGGTTTTAAAAACAAAGTGAATGTAGTCTTACCAAATGTTTCTCTGTAAAACACCCCATGATCATCATGACAGATGCAAATTCCATGTGGACTCACGTATCTCCCGAGGCGCTCGATCAACCAGCCGCTGAGCTCAACATCTGGAGATGTTGCTGATGGGTTTAGTTAACTCCTGCATCATAAGCTCCTGATGTGAATAGATGAGGCGAGCTCTACAAAATTAGAGGAGATAATAAAGTGTTGTATTTTTGGCAATGTTACAATTAAAGGTGCACTATGTAAGAATTTTGAAGTAAAATATCCAAAAAACATATCCAAATGTTTCAAACTATTTGTAAATCATAGATGATTTTAACCAAGGAACTGGGACGTTTGAGCAGTGTGAGGGATCATTGGGTTTATGTAAGACTTATGTGTAAGGCGCAGACACCACCACCCGAACCGCAAGTTAAAGGGATACTCCCACCGTTTTGTCTTATTACTATGTTATTCCCTTAACTAAGACGAGTTGATACATACATCTCTCGTCTCAGTGCGTGCACTCAATCGCTCTGGCGTGCGAGACTCTTTGATAGCACTTAACTAGCCCAGTTCATTCAATATGGGCCAAGCAGAGAAGCGACCAAACACCTCCACGTTTTCACTCACTAATAGCCGCTTTTCGAACCAAGTACTTACAGGAACTTAGTTATAGGAACTGTTCACTTCTAAACAGTTCTAAGAACTACTCTCTCCCAAACTCGGTTTTGCTGCTTGCGTTCACACTGGCCAAGTGGCCATAGGAACTGGTAGGCAGGGGTAACGCAAGCACGGTGACGGTCTTTATAGCGTCATCACTGAGACGTCACGCGGCCACATACAACAACAACAAACCAGCATGGAGGAGGCTATTGCAATGTTCCTGTTCTGCCTTGCCGGGACCTTAATAACAGAGAGCGAACGGCGGCGTTTAAAGATTATGCTTGAGTTCTGTACAGAGAAACACAGAAGACAAAGGCTCCAGCGTAATATGATATTAAGTAATATGATGGAAGAAGATAAAAGAGCAGAGCGCAGGAGGCAAACAAAACGACGGGTAAGTTTAGCTAGCATTAGCAATTAGCTGGTTGAATGCGTTATGTTTGTCTTAATCCTCGTTGTAATGTTTTGCAAAAACACACAGCGTATGGCAGACAGCGCGCTACAAGTTCCGTGTTGACAGTGGGCATGACTTAGAAGTTGAACCAATCAACGTAGACCTAGGGAAAGGGAACTAAAAAAGTCCTCGCTCTAGACTAGGTACTGAAAGAGTTATAGGAACTACGGTCTGAGGAACTAAAAAAATCCCCAATTTAGTCCGGTCGGAACACGAGAAAAAAAGAGTTATAGGAACGTTAGGTTCTAGGAACTGCAGAAGTCCGGAAAGCGGCTTATGATTACGATGTAGGATAAAAGAGCCACGGTGGCTTTGCAACTTACATTTTTTTGTGCCAAGGAAGTGACGATTTTTTTTCTCTTTAACATGTGGGATGAAAACAGTGCTTTATTTGCAAATGTTTTGTGCAATATTCCAATTTTACGCACAAGTAAAATCTGCGACTTTGGATGGAAACTTGGCTAATGTTAAGCAGAATTTTAACTGGATTTTCCAAACATGGTCTACACAGCATAGGCTATATCTAGACTGAGTGGAAATCACTACAGAAAGGATGCACACTGGGGACCTAAAAACCCAGAGCAAGCCACCCACCGCTGCCCCGTCCACCCACAGCCTGACCGCAAGGTTACGTCAAGGTGTCAGCAATGTATCCGAACCAAGCTTACTTTGCCAAACCAGTTACACTTTACAATAAGCTTGTATATGTGTGTAAAAAAAATAAGTTAATGTAGGTGCCATTAACTAATGAATAATAATATTGCTGCTGCAGCTATTCATCTTGGTTATTGTTAATTTATAAATATGCTACTTTAGGCTACTATTAGTTGATTTTAGTTATGTAGTGCATTGATTTTAACATATAGCCTACAACTGTTAGTGTTAAAGATGCAAAAATAAATGTTTTTCATGAATATTTTCATAATGGGGAAAAAATATATAATTTAAGTTTCAATTCAAGATGATCCATTTTAGCAAATGCCTGCATTTTAGGCAAACAAAACAATTATTGTGTTTACTTAAAAAAGTGTTAATTGTTAAATATATGATAAACGTTTTTTAATTCGCATACAAAAAAGTGGTATATTAATATTATTGATATACTGTACTATATTTAATTTTATTCTGATTATATTTAATACTATTATGAATTAGCTTTTTCATTCATTAATGCATAAGTTTACATTTGAATTTTAGTTTAGCCTACATTTTAGTAATTTTATTGTGCTTTTTATTAGTTGCTGTTATTTTACATTTCTATAGACTTTAATTTATTTTTATTTCCGTTTTAGTCATTTTATTACTTTAACCTAAACTTATTTCAGTTTGCTGAAAAGGCAACAGATAGAAACATTAATTTAATATTTATTTTATTTCAATTGCCAAAAATGATATTAAACAGTTTAAGTTTAGTTAAACAACTCTGTTCAAAATCCAATTTAATCCATTTAGCTATAAAAGGGAATGAAACTTACAAACAAGATAAATCTTTCATTTCTAAATTCTTTAAAAATATTGCTTATTATTAGTTCATGATGCCTACTATCAAATATTAACATTATATATATACACAACCTTACTTTAAAGAGTTACTTGCTGCCAATTCTCATTATGAAACGGACTCAATTTCCAGAAAGTTCTCTTATAGACTTGAGAAAACTCATGAGTGCATTTATAACGGTGATGATTAATGAAAAGAACCCAGTTCTTGTGAGGAGCCCGAAGCTAAGTTATGCATGATTGCTCTAATGGTGCTACTTGGGCTCTGGTTACTATGGAGACAGCGGTAAGCTGTTTCTAATTTAATAAATACTGTAAAGATTGACCATAGATTGGCCACACCGAGGGAAAACTTCACCCTGTTGCCATGGATACCTCCTGCCAACGACTAAGGCCAGGTTCGCACTCAGTGAGATATAGAAATAAATAAATGAACCCATTTAAATTATAATAAGAGGATACAAATTAATCTTGAAGTTATGTAAAACTTTTAAACATTCCAATCATATTTGCATTAGCATAACTGATGTGTCATTGTTAACTAAATTCCACTAGTTCATCTCTGCCTCCATGAGACTAGATTCAGTTTCACACGGAAAAAAAAAAAGAAATCGCTGTTCTTTTTTTAGACGCAGGTAGAAGAATGCGTCTAACTGTTTCTTTCAGTCACAACGAAAATCAATGCCCGGCAGTGTATGAGCTTATCGATTAGATCTGCATGCTTGCTTAAGGAGACATTTCAGTAGAGCTGTCTACCACCTCCTTCCACTCCTTCCACCTCCCCGTCATCTATTCAGGCCTGTCATACAGAACTGATGGCTCTGGCTGATCAGAGGCATTTTGGTTAAGCTTGATGGATCCGTCAGGACTCATTCTCTTTTAAACTGGGTTGTTGTTCTTGGTCTATGAGTCCAGACATTGATCTCAGGAAGAGATGTCTGTGTTACAGCACAAAGTGACACAACAAAGGGAGAACCAAAGGAGACAAAGATGTACTTGAGTTCATTTGGTATCTTCCTGCTAAAGAAATTGTCTAAAACCATTGTCTATAGCTTGTTTGTTGGTCTTAGCTTGATTCCCAGCCTGGATAAGAATTTATGCTGGTCATCTTTTGACCAGCTGGTCATATATCTTAAAAGCAGGATAAAGCGATTTGTTCTAGAAACATTTTTTTGTAATGCTGGTTGAAAGTCTCTTCACATCCTGATAGCAATCACTAACTTAAGTGCTGTATGTAGCCTATATACTGTAAATACCATAAAATCATTGCATTTGGTCCGAATGTCCTCCACCTAGCTATTTCCCAGTAGGATCTAAGGGGTGGAGATGGATAAGATTAGGGGTGGGGTTAGGATCAGGGCGGAGAAAATCAGTTGAACTCTAAGTGCACCAGATTGATGAATTTAACATTAAAATGCACAAAATTATCTGTACATGCAGGGGGGCATGCCCCCGACCCACCCTAGAAGGGCCGAGGGCCACCCACCACAGATTTAACAAACAACCTGAGAGAAAAACTGCTGTATTATGCCAATGCAACTTATAACTTTTTTTAATAACTAGATGAAATAAGTACAAAATTGTAATTTATTAATACGGTAAAGGTCCAATATGTAAGAATTTTGTAATAAACTATCCAAAAATCACTTGCACATTGTGATATATTTCCTGCAGTTGTGATCTTACAATATCGCAAAAGTCTCCAAAGTTCTTTTATTTCGAGAATTCCAATTTTAAATAAGTGGCCGTCCCAGAAAAATGGCGCCTGTCGAATGACGCAATATCCGCGCTGCTCTCGGTTCCCGCTCATACTGCCATTAGGCTTTGTTGAGATGGGCAAAATCTGTGCAGAATCTGAATACACCGGCGATACAGGGTAAGATGCGTGCAGTTGAGAAATGTGTCCGAGACATAGACTGTAAAAAATATATGGACGTAGTATCCGTGGCGTCACGCATAGGTTTCTGAAGAGCGTTTTTGAAGCCTAAAGGGGGCGGGGCCGGGCCGCCGCCATGTCGCCAGTGCGTCACCTCTCGTCACTACCGGATCAATTAAAATGGGCAAAGAGGTGGGACGTGACTGCGATCATAAACATACGCCTTTGTTACATCCGCCGAAACTCCGCCCTCTTGTGGCCAAAAAAGCTACATATCTCATACATTTCTCTACATACATAAAAAGCTACATTTCTAAATCGCTTTAACTCGCTCATAACATGGCATTAGTTTGAGTTGGGGAGGGGTCCGGTCAGGGACCTGGATATTGGATAGAGGGCGCTGGCCCAAAAAAGGTTGAGAATCACTGTTCTAAAAGCATCTCCACTGACAGCCATTTAAAATTATCTGTCTTTTTTAATCAGATAGTTATATATATATTATATATATTTAAATGTCATCTTATTTAGCTTTAATGTATTTACTTTGTATTGTGTAACTTAGCTATTCAGTTAAAGAGTCCCAAACACTACTTCCAAATATCTAGATAGAGAGATATTGTACCAGTATGGAAATACCATATTAGCAAGAGGCACCTCTTTTTTCTCTTATTTTATGTTTATTCGTTCTTAATGGTATCTGTTATATTACATATGTTCATATGGAGAAAATCATTAGAATGTGTGAAAAAAAAACAAGAGTGAATTTGGTTTAATGCCGATTCTGTGGTCATTCGTGGCATTGGATTATAATGATGATTAAATCCCCGGGGCCATACCCATTCAATCTCCCATATTTTCCCTAATGAATTCCCACAGCTGCTGATAGAGACTAATTATTGTTATTAGTTCAAAGTCTGCAATTACCTTCACTATTACCTCATTGCCACAAAGGCCAATTCATTGGCTACCATCAGAGGGCCATGAGGCTACTCGGTTTCAGACAGGATATTAAACATTAGGTGTATACAGCACCTGCTGCAACCTATCTGATGAGAAGATGTTTTCCTGTGGAATATATTTGCAAAAACATTGGTCTGAATACATATAGACACATCAGCAGAGGAGACCACATGATTAACTGAAGCGAGGTCTTGCTTTGGGAGGGACGGAACTAATGTTGCGTCAGGCAGATCATACAGAGCTACAGCTTTTTTATCCATCTGCCTGCACCAGGTTCACCTCTCTAGCTCATAATAAATCGGTCGTAATCTTCCACCCATCATATCACAGCTGGTTCAACCTAATACTACAGGATGTAATGGTGCACGCACACACAAACTGCCAAAAACATACACAGGACCGCTAACATCTTGTGACTAAAATAACACTTTTATCCCTGCATTGTGCATTTTTACAGCTGCTCTAATTAGCCAAGCCTGGCAAATGTCATAACAGAGCAGCTGTCGAAAGTATCTAGTGAGCTGCCGTTTTGTTTGGATTGCTGTGCATTGCTGACCTAAGGTTATTTAAAAAAAAAAAATCTGGTGCTCATTATTTCAACAAAATGCTTCTGACACAACAGGCATATCAAAAACCACAAATTTGCTTGACTCGTAATGATGAGTCCTTCTAGCCAGTGCACAATGAGCCAACTTTGCAGGAAGGAAGTAAAAGTGCTTATGAATTTATTTTCCTGAGGGCATAAATACATGGTTTTCCCCAAGCAGACAAACTGGTTTCGACACCACCATCGATCTGCAGGCAGAATTCAATTTTCAGGTGAGACTTATTATCACACGTAATCGATTTGAAGCGGCAAAATATTTATATGTATTCTTTTAAATGAAAGAATCAGCAGCAGTTTTATTGTGTTATTCCTCTAATTGAAAATTTCAAATGCATCCCAGGTTGGTCAGCTTCTTATTTAAAAAAATCAAATGCCTATTTTATTGAAAGTCTGTTTTAGCAGAAGACTCTTATTTGCTTATTTAAACAGTGTGTGAGTGCATTAATAATGCGAGCCAGATGGCAGTAGGCCCTCCCCAGCACTTCTCTGAAGTGATATAAATGGAAACGATCTCTGATCAATCACTACACACGGGGTCGGCAACGATGGCCTCATTACCACGATGGCGCCTCAGAGGCCCAGTCTGCTTGATAGCTCTCTAGTTTATCTGTGCCTGCAGTTTGGCAAGCCTTCTGGGTAATTGGCACGCAGCAGCAACAATCAACAGAGAGATCATTCATTTCTTCTCTTTTTAGTTTCAAAAACCTCGCTGAGCTTAACAAGTGCTTGGACACTGACAAATTCTAGGCCTGTTTTTAGACTTTCAGACTGAGCAAATCTGAGACATCACATGGGATCATGCACAAAATTGTTTCTTATTTATAAATGATTTAAAGATTATCATTAAGGTTTTGAAGGTCTTTAACAGTCATTTAGGATAACATAAAGCACTGCTGCCATCTAATGTAATGCTGAGGAGTTACATGTCAGGATTACTCTCAAAAACATTGTTTTATAAAACAGTTCATTCTTTACACTGAACAAGGCACAGCTGAAGGACTATTATGTAATTAGTCTTTTGTCTATACAGCATTTGCAGGAGAGAATACGCTGACAGCGAAAACTGATAAGACTTTTTTTGTGCCACGTTGCACATGTGCACAAACGTTCTGTGGATGTCCTCATAAAATTCTGCCCTCCTCGTAATTTACCTTTTGTTAGAGGTATATTTTTACATTAGGATATAAATGCAAAAAAACATAGAATAAAATAATTCGATTCAGAACAGAATGTTCTACTCAGACAGCAAACTGAGAAGCAATATTTTCTCCATCAATAACAGTTACCATTATAGACAGCACAATGAATGCTGCAATGATATCAGAGTTAGCAACCTTAATAAGGTTTATTCAATGTTGGAAATGTCTTTTGACTATTCTATTTACTACATGATGTCTGTATGACATGACATTAAATGTCATTTTTGCATTATTGTGACTAATAGGGTGAACTCACATAAACTGGGCCCTCTTTTGTCAATCATAACAATGTACAAAAGTGGCTCAATTTGCCTGAATTGTCCTAAAGGAGTAAGTTCACTTTTAAAGCTACACTGTAACTTTTTTAGTTTATTCTTAGCTAAACACACTTAGTTCTTTCAAAAATATATATGCTCATTAATGTATATTTACTTCGCTCAAGTAATAAAGTATTCTCGATGAGTGTATAATATGCCATTGAAAATACATACGGGTAAGGGTTCTAATGTCGGTCCCCATGTTGCCCCTCCATCTTGAAAGTACATTAGCCAAAGAGGGACATCACGTTAATTCAAGCTTCGTCTCTTGCGTGGCACCGTGTCCAATGTGAAGAGGGGGATTGCTTTTTGATACCGTATTTTATGCACTATAAGGCGCACTTAAAAGCCTTTAATGTTCTAAAAATACGACAGTTCGCCTTATAATCCAGTACGCGCTTATATGGATCAATTTGTTAACAACGCTCGCGCGTTATTAAATTCGCCCGCGAGCTACGCTGATGTCCATCTTTAGTCGCTTTGTCACACGGCCAGTTCAACCTTATCCTCCCTTAGGTTATGTGTCTCCTGCTCACGAGCGCACACTCATACGGACACACGAACAGACACGCTGTCTCACGGTGCGTGACTCGCTGCGTCACAGAATGTTCATAAAGCGCTCCCCGTTCACAGTAACCGGGTCCTGTCATGCAAAACAGCCAGCCGTTGCTGTCAGGCGAGCCGCCGCACACTGAATACTCATATGAATCTTACTAAAAAAACGCCTCACCTCCAATGCCGTGCACTCGCTACATTACCTTTAGCACATTTAGTGGATGCATTACGCAAACCCAGTCAAAAATTTGACCGCAGTATCTTTTGCGCCGTATAATACGGTGCGCCATATGAAAAATGTTCTAAAATAGGTCATTTATTGAAGGTGCGCCTTATAATAGGGTGACCATATTTTGATTACCAAAAACCAGGACACTTGGCCTGGCAAACAGATAGGCCTACACAAATGATACTCGAAGTTTACTGAAAGATACCTTATTCATATCAATACATTTAAAGTTATGTTATGCCTCCTCTGTATGGATAGAAAATTGTTATATTGTTACATGAAAACAGGACAGTTGGTCACCCTACCTTATAATCCATCCGGTACGGGACAGTCAAGGGTTTGACTGCCGTTCAGTGCAGCTTTCAAGGTTGGAAAAACACGGATTACAGGTTGCCTGGAACGCAGCTGCCTGGGAACGACTTTCACCTTCATTTTCACGTCTGTCCTGTCTTGTAATCTTATTCATTTAAGACGTATTATTGTATGATCTAAATATTTTTCACAATGACACCTTACTATGACTAGCCTACACTTCAGTATGAAAATGATATGGCCTACAATGTAAACTTTGCCTTAGTGATGTCGGACAACATAGCCTACAGAATAAGATAGCACTGATAAAAGTTACTTTACAACTTGCATTCGTCTGGGAACCTTATAACTGACGTTAGCAATGAAATGGTAAAAAAATAACGAAAACATAAAGCTATTATTCATTTTACATAGATGTCATAACCTATATGTTACCTGACAAATTAAACTGCTGCAAATTATAATAGTTTTCTAAAAAAAAAAATAACCTCATCACTTGAAGGAACACTCATAGACGAGGTAAAACTGGAAGCCATGTTAATCTTGGTCTACATTGGCCACCGTAGGAATTGAGAAGAACAGAAACTAATATTCACTGGATGGCCATATACCCTTTCACCGCTAAATGGCGCTAAAATCACACAGTGTAGCTTTAAAAAAACTTTTGCTGATAATTTACTCACCCCCATGTCATCCAAGATATCCATGTCATTCTCTCTTCAGTCGAAAATAAGTAAAATTGGTCATGAACTGGCTTATTAAATTTTATTATATTGTTGTCTGAGGTCAATTTATGACGTTCGCTTGGTTTTTGCATTCAAAAACATCAAAATGAATAAGAAATAGGCTATTTTGTACCCAAATTGTGAGCCTACCTGAAAAACGGTCGGATTTTATGAGGGTGTCGCACTGAAGACTTGGAAATAAACGCCCACTGCTGTGAGTGGATAACCGTTTTGCATATTATAATGAGTTTACTCACCGTCGGTGCACGTGAGGGAAAACGTCCAATGTTGTCAAATGGCAACGGATTCGCCCATGTCATGTTCGACCCAGAGTCCGTGTGTTGTACAATTCCTGTCAGATCCAATATAGACGGCACAGCACCGTTCTTTACTCTTAATCGGTCTGCAAATCCAGTCTTGTTTACAAAACAATCCTCAGTGAAATGAAGCGAACAGACGACTGTCTTCCACAACCAGGCACTGCGCAATATTCTCAGAGAATGTTGGCACTGGCTGGTTACTTCCGGGTTCTGGACTGGCTGCAGTAACACGTCTCTGTCCATGCGGGGGCGCTCGCGGTCGAGTGCAGAATGAATGGGAGTCAATGGGGTTTCACCCCCAGAAATCCACTTTTCTCAGGATGTAATTTTTTGTCAAGTAATTTGAAAGTTGCATTCAAAAGGGAGGGCTAAGATAATACACTCAGCTGAAAATTGCATTTTTAAGTTCACCTATCTGTTCTAAAAATCCGTTCAAAAATGTGATGACGTCACACAATAGCAGAATGCTAGCGTGCTCCGGCCAACAACGGCCTAACCTGTAAAAAATCAAAAGGACATACGTACTCGTTCATTCGACTTTTGGCCTATAATCTATATTGAACTTGTGGAATCAACAATAAAATCTATGTTAATTTTACGACAAGCAGGTAAAAGAGACACATTTAGCCGTTTAGCCCCATAGACTCCCATTCATTCTGCTCTCGCCCGCGATCACCACCAGTGGAATTCTAATGGAACTGCAAGCAAGATGATACACAATGGACGGGCTCTGATATTCTGTGTTGTCTCGGTAGCTGGATCAGAGACGGGCTCTGGCTGGATCCAGTTTGTCATCATCGAGGTAGGCATGTTTGGCTACTTAGCTATCCGTGTAATGCTGAATCGGTGGGCGGGGCTAAACCAGCCATGTTGAAGCAGGCGTTGATCATCTTCTGCAGGGGTGGTGTTTTAACAACTTTGACATCATATTTCCCCACTTTTAAAAACAAGTCGTTTGTTGAGGCTGGTGTCAATAAAAGCTTTTATTGGACTAACAAGGACGTTTTCAGTTCTGAAACTTACAGGATATTCCTATAATATGATGACCTCTTAGATGTCAAAAGCTCAAGGAAAATTTGATTTCTCAGCTCATCCAGGATTTTTCTCAATATAATGGACTTCAATGGGAACCAAATGGTTTCAAGGTCCAAAAGACAGTTTCATTGCAAACTGTTCAAAGGGCTTTAAACAATTCCAGATGATGAACAAGGGTCTTATCAAGCGAAACGATCGTTCGTTTAAAAAAACAAACAAAAAAAACAAAGTTAAAGATTTATAACCTCAAATGGTCTGTTCTGTGATGCGCTTTTGTGACTCTCATACTTCGCATCTTCTCCAGAGTTAACTCGTTCATTTGCAATCGAACCAAATGACACGAAAAAAGTTTTGTTCATTTTGATGAACGAGTTCGAACAGGAGAGTCACGAACGCTCATCACAGAACAGAGCAAGCGACCATTTGAGCTTATAAAACTTAAACTTTGTTTTTTGTTTTTTAAATGAGCGATTGTTTCGCTTGATAAGACCCTTATTCATCATCTGAAATCGTTTAAAGCCATTTCAACAGTTTGCACTGAAACTGTCTTTTGGACCTTGAACTGTTTGGTTCCCATTGAAGTCCATTATATGGAGAAAAATCCTGGAATGTTTTCATCTTTTCGACCGAAGAAAGAATGACATGGGGTGAGTAAATTATCAGCAAAAGTTTTTTTTTTTTTTAAAGTGAACTACTCCTATAATAATATTGATATTCTCATACCATATTATCCAGAGACAAACAGCACAGAGACAGATCTCTTCAAATGAACGGACAGTTATCGAGGAGGCAGCTAATCTGTCACATTTTGTGTAGATTTAACAATGAGAGGTAGATTAATTTAAAGAGGCAGTCTAAACACTCATGTCAACAACCATTTGTTCCAATTATGTTTATAGGATAGACGCTGCAAAACATTACCAAACAGCACAGTGACACAAGAAGACAATGCACAAGAAACATTAGCTGGAAATTATGTCTTACTGTATAATATAATAATCAGATATCAATTCTGGATAAAGATGATAACCTTTATTTCTGTGTTTGATATCAAACCAAGGATTATGTGTAACAAGAAAGGACAAATCTGGAGAAAAAGAGTGGCAGGTAATGTAGCTCAATGAAGATATTGCAGTGTTTAGATGTTTAATTAACCACAAATGGACCTTTTCTCTCTTTGGATGACAGATATATCTGACCTCTTGCTTTTCCTGTACATTCCCTTTCACGTACATTAATTGTCTGTCAAAAGATATACATACACCAATGTTCAAAAGTTTGGAAGCTGATGATTTTTGTTTCAAATAAATCTCATTTATGTTCACCAAGTTCACCAAAAACATTATTTTTTATTTTTAAATATTATTACAATTTCAAATAATCTGTTTTCTATTTTAATATATTTTAAAATACAATTTATTCCTGTGATGGTAAAGCTGAATTTTCAGCATCATTACTCCAGTCTTCATGATCCTTCAGAAATCATTCTAATTTGCTGTTTTGCTGCTCAAGAAACATTTCTCAATTTGTTAAAAACACTTGTGTTGGTTAATATTTTTGTGAAAACCATCTATTCTTTAATGAATAGAAAGTGAAAACTTTTCAATTTTAAACTGAAATCTTTATAAATGTCTTCACTGTCACATTTAGTCTAAGTTTGTAAGTTTATTAATAGCCAAAACGTTTGGACAGTAGTGTATATATTATTGAATCCAGATAAGATAATCTTTAAAGAAAATAGTACTTTAACTATCTATATATTTAATTCTCTCAAATGTACAATACTATGGCTTTTCATCAATGTCGAACATTATATTACAGACTAATACTCCATCCATCGCATACGACCACATACATTAGACTACATAAAACAATACTGTAGTTTGACTCACATAACCCCATCTACAGCAATAATCACAGTCAATTGCTGAATTATAATTACAGTGTTGTTCAAAACATACACTGTGTAAACACAATTTCAGTAAATTTGTCCTTAGTCACTTTACATTTAAGAATAGCAGCACACATTCAATTTTAACATTAAGTTAATGTCATTTGTTTTTCGACAAACTGTCACTGGGAAGTGTATGCAGTGCTTCACAAGAGGCACAACTTCTTTATCATAAAGCATAATGTATATTTCAAGAGTCATGTACAGAATAAATCCAAAAGAACAGCACTGGGTTGAATCTTTTTGGCTACATATGTTGTGTGTGGCCTTGCAAAGGTCACATGGAAAAAAGGCCGAGAGAATACTGTGATCCGGATCCACTGAGTGCACAAATGACTTGAATGTCTGCAACTTGAATGTCTATATATCATCCCTGTCTTTGTTATTATGCTGTCTTGGTGCTTTTTTTATGAGGGAATTTCTGTGCAATCCCATAGGGCACATGGGCAGCGATGGCACCCATTTCTGCGGCACCTTCCACGTGGAACATCTGGTCATCGAAGTAGATGTGGGGCCGGATTTTCTCCAGCATGGGGCCTTTGGTGCGCCGGCCAGGAAAAGAGCCTCGTCTATCTCTAGTCCCCAGGCACGGAGAGTCTTTAAGGCACGGATGCCTGAACTGGCTGCACTGCGGGCCGTCACAAGGTAGGTGCGGATGGGACAGTCCAGACGGTGGCCTTTAGCATAGAATTTCTTCTGAAGCTTCCCAAGCAATTCTAGGAAACCCTTCAGCGGCCCCTGTGTGGTGGACAGAATCATTATAGTATGTATTGTAGCACCTATCCAATAAACTGAAGAACAAGGATGTTCAGTCCTGCTCTTGGAGCTTTATATAACATATTATATATCTGCTTATTTAAAGGTCAAGTGTGTCATTTCTGTACTATCTCTCCACTAGGGGCAGCAAATGTAAAAAGCATCTTTTTTTTTTCTTTTCAAAAATGTTTCCTCCGCCCATGTGCCATTGAATAGGAAATCCCGCTCCAAACTCATTTCACTGGTTGAGCCAATAATGCTGCCAGGCTGTGAACTAAGATACTTAAAGAAGCAGAAAATGTTTTAAAAGTGCCACAATGTTACACTTTTGGGATCGGACAAAATATAATATATATATATATATATATATATATATATATTTTTTTTTTTTTTTTTTTTTTTTTTATTACGGTAACATTTTGTTTACTCTCACTTTTAACTAGTTGCTTATTAGCATGCATATTAGGATACTGATTGTTTATTAGTACTTAGAATGTACATATTAATGCTTTATTTTGCATCATCATATTCTACATCCCTTAATCAACCACACTGTAAAAAAAATCATGATTTGTGTAACGTTTTCTTCTCTTTCAAATCAACTTAGATAATTTATGTGGTTAGGATAACATAATATTTTGAGTTTCTGATTATTAAGTCAATCTCCATCATTGTATGAACTCAATTTTTCAATTTCAATGAACATAAAGTTTTACAGGTAACCAGGTTACTTCATTTTTTAAAGGGATAGTTCACTTTGAAATTAATTTTTGGTATGTTTTAGCTTACAGCAAGGGCATCCAAGATTTAGGTGTCTTTATTTCCACAGTATTTTCAATTTTGACATTTTTCGCTGAAACCGTTGTTGTCTGTCAGTAATATAATGCAGGTATGGGGGTCCACGTCAGAAAGCGTGCACAGAGAAGTCCAAATTAAACATGATTTAATGACTCGTAAACGTAAGTACACATTGATGGCCTAAGACACGAAACGAGCGGTTTGTGTGAGAAAACGAACAGTTTATAGTTTTTACCTCTTGTTAACAGCCATGTCCAACTGATCTGAATCAGATGTTCAACTGAACTGAACTGATCGTCTACACGTTTCGCCGGAAGTGACTTCGCTTATCATGACATCACGCATTGTTTACACAGAGATTTTCGGAAGTTTTACCTTTCACTAAACATATTTAGATATATGAAAATTGTCTTCCATTGCGATTTCCCATATATCTAAATATGTCAAAAAGGTAAGGTAAAACTTCCGAAAGGTAAAACTTCCGAAATCTCTGTGTAAACAATGCGTGATGTCCATGCGTAAGCGATCACTCCCGGCGGAACGTTGGACATGGTTCAGTTCGGTTCAGTTGGACAACAATGGTTTGATCGAAAAATGTAAAAATTGAAAATACTGTGGAAACAAAGACACCTACATCTTGGATGCCCTTGAGGTAAGCTAAAACATATCAAAAATTAATTTCAAAGTGAACTATCCCTTTAAGTTAAACCAACAATATTTTTTTACAGTGTACCTAACCTAAACTTAACTAACTATTAATGAGCAGTAATTAGGGGTTTATTGAGACCAAATTTGTGGTTAGTTAATTGGGAGAATTGACCAAAATGACACACATCACCTCTAAACATGTATTTTACATTTGCTCTGCAGCTTATTTCAGTTCAATTGGGTAACAGTGAAACTGCATACATGATCTAACAATGTGTTTTCATTTTCCCTCTCATGCTCGAAGAACTTGTCCAGGCCGTGGGCTTTAAAAATACGCTCAGACTCATCAGAGAAGAGAACAGCGTCGCCATCAAATGCCACTTTCAGCTGGGTCTCAGACACCTCGATTTGTTTTTCTGACATAAACATGGTGGCTGCTGCAATCCCTGTAAGAAAACACAAAGACAAAAGTAAAGTACCAGCCTAAAGGAAAAGCAGTGTAATAAATGACATTTCAGGCAAATGTTCTTTAGGACCCATTAAGCCTCAGCAAACCAAATAGGTCATTGGATTGTTAGACATTCAGGTCGATATGGATTTCAGTGCTTTACCCCATTTCAATTATTTTTATTTAGAGTATTTTATACATATTTATGTAATTATTCATTTAATAATGATGTGAATCTGTTATACTGAACAGAGCAACATATGGTGTTTATTTACTCACACTAGGCATCTGATTCTGAATCTACTAGTGTGTGCGCTAGCATCACAACATCCATTTACTTTTTTAGTACACATTTAAATTAAATTTTTAATTCAGTATAGTAAGGTTAAAGGGAATAATCGTGCACAGCCTCTGTAAAAGGCAACCGTGCCTAGAGCGAGTTCACCGAAAGGGTCTTTAAATGGCAAACTGTTAGAGCAATTCCTTTGGAGGCACTTTGACCACTAAGTAATTCGGCACTTTTCATAATTCAGAATTATTGACAGGTTACCTCTCAAATCACTATCTAAATATACTACCCGTCTTAAAGTCTATAAAGCACACCTGTTTAGATTTCATATGTTCTTTTTTTTGCTGTGCTGTGTCAGTCAGACTAATTATTTGGTACTTACACCTGTCACGGTTCATGAATTCATTTATCTCTTTCTTGTCTCGTGTCATTGCTGTTATGTGTGTGTGTGTGTGTTACTAACCTTCAGCAAGGGCTTCCTGAACCTCTTCAGCATCAGCAGACAAGTACAAGTTTGTTTGCCACGCTTTCAGGTACCCAATGGGGCTGCTACCTCCTGTCATGACGAACCGCAATGAATAGATCTGGGGATAAGAGAATAATATTAATCCGCAATTAACATTTTCATGAGAACCAGTTATTATTACACTGACATTTATGCATTTGGCAGATGCTTTTATCCCAAGCGTTTCGGTACATTGCATTCAAGCTATTGTTACACATTTTATCAGTTATTATCATAGCCAGCACCTTAAAGGGATATCACTCTTTTTTTTTTGGAAATAGGCAAATTTTTACCACTCTCCCAGAGTTAAACAGTTGAGTTTTACCATTTTCATTTTTCTGATATTTAGAAGAATATCAGTAACCAGACTACATTTCTGGTCTCATTGACTTCCATAGTAGAAAAAATATATACTATGGAAGTCAATGAGAGCAGAAACTGTCTGGTTACTGATATTTTTCTAAATATAAAACAAAATTGGCTGAATAGATTCGAAACGGTAAAACCCAACTGTTTAACCCTGGGGAAGTGGTAAAATGAGCCTATTTCCAAAAAAAGTGGAGTATCCCTTTAAAGGGTTAGTTCACCCAAAAATGAAAATTAAGTCATTAATTACTCACCTCATGCTGTACCAACCCCGTAAGACCTTCGTTCATCTTCGGAACACAAATAAAGATATTTTTGATTAAATCTGAGAGCTGGATCACTCCTCCATAGACTTCCTAAGGGACTGGCTCTTGACGGCCCATAAAGTCAATAAAGAAAATGTTTAAATATTCCATGTGCCTACAGTGGCTCAATTATAAGTTTATCAAGCGACGAGACTACTTTTTGTGTGAAAAAAACATAAATAATGACTTTATTCGACTGTTCCATTACTTCCTTATGGGCGCATGCGCGAGAACTGAGATCAGGACGTTCTTCTTCGACTACTTCTTGTTACCGGCTGCTCACCGCTTAGGAGTATTACCGCCACCTACCGTATAAGATGATGATCGCGCTCCGGCTATATCAGCATTGACTTTATATGGGCCCGTCAAGAGCCAGTCCCTTAGGAAGTCTATGTAGGAGTGATCCAGCTCTCAGATTTAATCAAAAATATCTTTATTTGTGTTCCGAAGATGAACGAAGGTCTTACGGGGTTGGTACAGCATGGGGGTGAGTAATTAATGACTTAATTTTCATTTTTGGGTGAACTAATCCTTTAATGCTTTTTTTGACAATTCTTATTTAAACTACTATGAATATAGGCATTTCCATGTAAAATAGAAAGGCTTTTATGTGACTGGAGTCATCCTCTCACATGAGTGTACATTGAAATCCATTTATCTATTAGCTTCATTATCTGTAAGTACTATTTTCTGCAACTTTCCTCAAAATATTTAATCAATTTTTCACCGTTTTCAATTAGAAGGTTTCCCTTGAGACACCTCAGTTGAACTGTTTAACAGATGGAAAGCTTGAGACTGGTGAGAAACGTTGGGGTAATGTGCCGCTTTTAGCCTTTGACACATTAGGGTATGACTGCCAGCTCAGTAACACATCAAGCAGCAGGTTTGATTTACATGACATGTCAAGCCAAGTTTGCCCAGGTGTAAAGTAACTAAGGGATCATTATCGTAATTTGAACCCTGATCAGGACCCTGATGCACGTTGGTGGGATGGGATCATCCTGAAGGGGGTTATTTTGCAATAATAAAAATTTTACAATAACTGTACATTATGGCTACTCAGTGTGTTATTTTAAGTTATTTTATTATGTAAAAAGAAACTGTGGAGTGCAATGGAAGACATGAAACCAAATGACAGTACCAAATAGGACCTTATAGCATCATTATACAAAAATATGCAACCAGCAAATGCTGTGACTGACCAATCAGAATCAAGTATTCCTGAGAGCCATTCAATTGCAAGATATATACAGACCAGGGATGGCCTAAAGAACCTAAATGATATATTTAAAAAAGGCTCATGATATTTCAATGCCCGCATCACAATCACATCACACTGACACAATGTTGAGCTTTGATCCAATCCATCATTTTGGTTGAGATTGACATTTTAATGTTTAAAGTGTGTTGGATCAGCATTGAAAATTTGATGAAAGCCGACAGCACACATGTGGGAGCAGTGGTATTGAACTAACATTGATTTGTTGTTACTGACCACAAGATCATGAAAGAAGAGGTGTTTTAAACTTGGAACAAGTTGAATGCGTGTAGTATGAGTGTAATCTGGATGTACTAAATTCACCATGCTGTCATTATCGCATGACCTACTACTGTCAGTTGTGTCGCGTCACTGCCATTCACAAATCCTCTCCTGTGGCCTTATGGGATATTATTCCATAGTATGCACTTCTCACTCGGATGAAGTAGGTCATCCGGGTACATTTGGCCTACACTTTTATAATTACTGTGAATTCAGACATACTTCTTCAGTCACATATTTGTGACTCAGCTGGAAAGATTGGACACCCCTGCCACATGCTTCTATTTGTAAATGTTAATTGAAGAAACCATATTGATTTTGATAAAAGGAAAATATATTGGCCTGGCCATTCTTATTTGTTGTATTCTTTTATATAGTTTTTTCCTTTCTTCCTTGCAGTCATGTGTTTTGGAGCATTAGGCTCACATTTATCTCCTATCATTAACATTTTTTTGTGGTCCAGAACTCATAGTTCTGACTTCAAATGGCTCTTGGAACATCAGTCCATATCCGCATTTTTGTTGTTTTGTCTTAAGAAAGGCCAAAAGATGGAGAGATGTTTGTTTTTTCTTCAGTTAGCCACCGGGACGATCAAAACCGGTCCAGCTGAGGCGCTACAGGGAACTGAGCAGGAAGTGGCTGGTTTGCGCTACAAAAGGTTAAAGGTGTCACATGCATCTCTGTGGGAAGATATTATTGGCCAGCTGGAGATTTATCTACTAAGAAAATATTTGCATTCACAGTTTTGTCCTTAGAATCACGTTGTTACTTTCCAATTCCATCCGTAGTTTCAACTTATTGATTGATAGGACCAGTCTATTTGTTTTACGGTTTTGTTATTGATTTGATTCAGATTTTACTGCCTTTTCTAAAATGAATAATCATTTTCTGTTTTGTTAATTTGAGCATGAATATTTTTCCGCTGGCGTGTGTAACCATTAGACTTGTGTTTACCTGTGACATCCAATCTTTTTTCCCAATTATACTTCCTGAGAATCACTATACTCTTTCACTCTAAAAAATGCTCAAAAATTTTGGGTCAAATATGGACAAACCCAATTGTTGGGTTAAAAAAAAATGCAATTTATAAATTTAACCCAACAGCTGGGTTTGTCCATATTTGACCCAAAATTGGGTTAAAACAACCCAGCATTTTTTTAGAGTGTGTAAATACAATAGGCCTATATATAGGTCTAAAAAATCAGAGGATAGCTTGTATCATAGTTTTTTATCGTCATATCTCCTAGCCCCTAATCTTTTATGGTAAAGCACTAAGACACTAAGTTATGACATAACTGTACAACTTTCTTCAAAGTTGTTTTGAAATGATACACTTTAAAAAATGCTGGGGTTTCAAATTTGGGTCAAATATGGACAAACCCAAATGTTGGGTTAAAAATGCAATTAAAATATTACAGTTGAAAGTGAAAGTTGAAGTTGGATTAAAATTTTTAACCCAATATTTGTGTTTGTCCATATTACCCAAATATTGGGTTCAAACAATCCAGCATTGTTTAGAGTGTGCATATTGTGAAAAGCTATGCACATGGCATCCTTTAGCGTCGATATAACACGCAGAACCCAAGGCATCATAAAGGTGACTGGCATCCTTCAGCGTCAATATGAGTCACAGATCCTACCCAAGACCTAAACCTACCCATAACAGTGAGTGTTATATTGACGCTAAAGTGTGCCATGTGCGTAGTATTGCGACGAAATGTCATATGGTGTCACCTATATGACGCCAAAGGATGAGAATGTGTTGAAAAAGCACTATGCAATTTTTTTTATTTGACTTAATTGGAAGATTTCAGCTTTTGCTACAGTTAATAACTGTCATACATAATCACTTTTCAACTTTGATCTGCTAGTGGGGTTGTACATGTAAGCTTGTACATGTTTATGGATAGTGTGAATCCAGTTTATGGGAGAGTCAGAAATGCACTTACTGTGGTGGTTAATGGTGTTGATGAGTCTGACGCCTACATGGGCATGGTTGTAAGTTACAAGCACAATGTCGAAAGCTCCTCACTTTCTGGGTAGAGCTCCCGCAATCGATCGTTTACTGCCTCCAGTGCCTGAGAAAACATGCCAAATGAAGTGTCTATCAAATGAAGAGGTGTAGAATCAATCAATATATACTACAAGGCAATGTTGTTTGAAATTATAACATAATAATGCATTCTATTTTTATATCCTTGTGTATTACCTTAACAAACGGGAATGCTGGACCAGGAGCAAAAGGCTCATTCCGTGCTCCATCTGATATCTGAGGTACTCCTCTATTCCTTGCTCCTCAAACACCTTCTGCTCTTTCTCCGTGCGGAACATAACCCGCGATGACACTGCAATGGTGACAGCGTTCTCTGGTTTGGGCTGAATAGGGATGGTGAAAGTGCTGTGAGACATTCATCACAAACACAAGGCAATTTTGAGCATATAACGTGCAAGAACCAGGAAGCTGGTTCTGTTGGCTAAAAGCATGCATGTACTCTTTATGAAAGCTTCGTGTGACAAATATACTGAAATTTAAGCTATAGTTTTCACAAATATATTCTCTTATATCTGTTAAAATTTTCTTATAGTGCTCAAACTTCACTTGTGAGTTGAATTTGCACATTGCATATCATCAATGGATATCAATGTTATTTATACACTATATTTTAAATGAGCCTTTAAATGTTTTGTTTATTTAAAATCGTACAGGTCTATCATTTTTTTTCCAAATATCTTGAAATGCCTTTCATTTTTACATTTAAAATAATTTTAGTTTAACTTAATTTTGTTATGTGGTTTTGTCATGTTTATTTCTTATGTAGCTTTTTTATTCATTTTAATACTTCATTTCTATTTTTTTTATTACTTCAGATGTATTGATTAAAAAAAACAATAACAATACTGTTGGATATAAGAACCATTGACATTTAGTATCATTGATTAAAAACCTGCCGAGACATTCTAAAGTGATAGTTCACCCAAAAATGAAACTTCTGTCATACTCACCGTCTTGTCGTTTTTAGGTGAACTATCCCTTTAATACATCGTATTTGAATAATCACATATGGAAGGAAAATTACTGAATTACAATGTCGCTTAGGTATCATTTTTCTTCAGAAGACTTAAAAATAGTTCACAATCCATATAGACTTATTTTGTGTTCCATGGAAGATCATAAATCATACTGATTTGAATCATTGTAAGGGTGAGGAAATTATGACAGAGTGCATAAAGCAATTTTAAAAGAACAGTATGAAATGCAATAGTCATCTCTCCTAAGCAAGCAACATGCGTCATTACAGATTATCTTGTTAAGTGAGAAGGCAAGAGTGGCACGATTAATAAAGGGCACATTAGGATCTCCGCTTTCAGAGTAGGTCAGACAGGACTGGTATTCAGTCAGTATTTCATGCTGTCACATAGATAGACTACTAAGAGTGATCCAGTGATCAAAGTAAAATTCACTTCCAAGTAATGTTTTCTATCCCTGTTGCTGAATTCAGTGGACACTGTTGGTAATGTATCAAATGGTGTAGTTGGTAACATGATTCCCAGCAGCAGAGCATAAAACATGTACAGTGATTATAGTCACATGGCCCACATCAGCTGACTGCTAGCAGCTCAGTATGTCACAGGAAACCCAGGAAGAGCAGGGCTAGTTAATTTTGGAAAGGGGCTACCATATGACGCAGCCAGACCGCTGTGCGTGCCGTTCAGCATGAGCGACTACCCTCCGACCAGAGACATGTACTGCCTGAGGGGTTATGGGAAAAGGACAAGCCAGTGTAAATTGATCTGTGATGAGTGAAAAGCTTTTCACCAAAGAACCGGAGACCGATTTGCCATTCATGATGCTGTGTTGGTCATGCTGGGAGATCCTGAGAGGTTTGAGCAGGTCTGGGAAATGTTTTAACGATAGGGGGTCCGGGATAGACGTTCCCGGGAAATGAGAGTGGATAAGTGGCCACTGTATTACAAAGGGAATGGGCTGTATGTCCAGTTGAACCAGAATTGAACTATTCAGCACACTGTTAGATGAAACATTTACTTTAACAGCCCTTTACAGATCAGGAAAAAGTGAACATTGACCTGCTCTTTAACTGTAGTGCCCACTTACCAGCTAAATGTGCCATTTATACATTAGTGTTTTCTGAACCAGACAGAAACATGAGGGCAAAAACACAGGGTAGAAAGTTACACTTTTAGAACATGCAATTTAGGATGTTTTAGGAACTAAACAAAACCAAAAATGTTAAAATAGAATTATTCTTTTAGAATGTGGGAAAAATTCTGAAGTTTCCGTGGGACCGGGGCCCACTAGGGGCCTCAGCACATTTCCAAAGGGGCCCAAGAAGACTTAAAACAGGCAGAATCAAACAGACCAAAACAAAACAGACATTCAGACACCGAACACACATTTCAAAGTAAAATAACTGGCTGGAGCATTGTTTTTCAGAGAAATTAATGCGAGTACTATGGTAATTTTTTATGCTTTACAGTCAAAAAATTACAAATAGCACACTCTAAAAAATGCTGGGTTGTTTCAACCCAAATTTGGGTCAAATATGGACAAACCCAAACTGTAAAACAATTACAGTTGAAAGTGAAAGTTGAGGTTGGGTTAACATTTTAAATTACATTTTTTAACCCAACTTTGGGTTTGTCCAAATTTGACCCAAAGTTGGGTTAAAACAACCCAGCATTTTTAGAGTGCACCTTTGTAGTTTTTATAATTATATGTGATAATTTAAGTTATTCCCTTAGACTCAGACTTTAGGACCCTACTGTGTGTTATGTTGTGGTTATACTGCTTATTCTGCCGTTTTTCTGTTCTCTAGTGGTCAATCACAGGAAAGCAAAACATTTTGATTGCATTGCACATTCACATCAACTTAAAGGCATACATGCCTTCTGTTAAACATCTTCTAAAAAATGATTTCTATCCTGTAAAAATGGAATTATCAATGTTATGACAATATATGTTTTTACATATACAAGATTCAACTCATTTCTAAAGTAAAATTTATGTAATTTAAGTTGAAATGACTTAAACATGTTGATTCAACTTAAAAAATTTAAAGCATCACTTTTAACAAATTTCCAATTTTAATGACTTTTCTTTGTACCCAGTAATGTCACTTAAAAACACTGTCAAATGTATTGAAGCACCATCAAACTGAGCTCTTAGGAATGCATTAACAAATTTGTTTGTGCAAGTCCATATTGTGGGTCAAAAGGTCATGCGTTTAGTAGAGCCAAGCAGAACAGATTGTTAATGAAATGGCAGAGAGCAAAATCTGCATGACCCTTTGAAAATACTTACAAAATATATGCCTCCCTCCACCTTCCTGGTCCGTCTCACAGGTCCCTTCATAAAATAACATTTCATATCAACCTCCATGTCACAGGTATACAGATTTGTCTGTTATGTAATGCATGTAATACATATGATCTGATTGGAAATGAATAGGAAAACACAGTTGGGACAAAACGCTACTATAACAGATAGACCTTGGTGAGAACAGAACCACTTAACCATCCTATCAGTGATGACAGTAAAACCAACGACAATATTGGTATACTTCCGATTCAATAAGAGACACTGTAATTCACTAAGAGTCATGGGTAAGTGATATCCGAATTGTGGCGCTTTGGAATGGATTTTCCTATAGAGGTTTTTTTCATATATATATATATATATATATATATATATATATATATACAGTATATATACATAGATGCCTCATTAGCAGCCATTTCAATGGGCTGTAATGCATGTCTACCAAATTGGAGCGTGAACGCAAGTTAGAGCATCTACAACAGTATTTAGAATTAGATGCATGTATCAATATCTATAGACTTCAGGAGATGATTTTGCTACACTTAACACAACAAAACAAGACGAAGGCGTCAGCTGACACGACATTAAAAAGTACCATATAAAAAGTAAAGACATTAAAAGTACGAATAGTAAAAATATGCAATATTGAATTAAAACACAAACCAACACATTCACACCTGTGAAAGGTTGTGCCATTTCTTAGGGAATTTAAATCTCAGCGGTTTCACAATCTGCAAATGTTGTAGCATCATTGATTCTTTCTGTGAGTTGACCATTGCAAGATGGCGGGTGGGCCGACTTGTCTGATGGAAAGTGGAATCTATGTATACATTTCTATGGTTTTAGCTCTCCTGTAGTGATGTTATATAACCATGTGCTTGGAAAAGCTCCTTGAATGCTTGCTCAGTAGTATATGATGTTATTTGTGGTTCAAACTCTTTAATTACACTGGCACAGATACAGTTACACACAGACATGGGAGGGGTGGGGGTTACCAGTAGCAGTTCGTCTCAGGAAACAATCTTTTGGTGAATAAACTAATAAATCGCTGTGTTTTCTTTTCCCTGTTACCAGGCGGAAACAGAAACTCAACCTCTGAGCCTTTGCACTGCATCCATTCTTTAAAAATATAAAGTGAGCAAAGAAAGACACCATCCCCTTTAAATCTCACAAAATAGGAGGATTTGTCACATTTCGATTTGGAAATTGGGCATTATTACATTAAAGACCAGTTGATGGCCAACCAAACATTTAACAGATTTTTAATTAGAGATTTTTTCATGATTTAGATTTTGATCCTGGCTACGATACTGAATTCTTTGCGGTTGTGTTTTGGTCAGAGCCATGTTGAAAGGTTAAACATTTTCCTAATCTGTGCTTATTAGCTACAAGCTTTTTAATGCTTTTTGAATGCAATTTATTCCTGTGATGATAAAGCTGAATTTTCAGCATCATTACTGTCAAATGATCCTTCAGAAATCATTATAATGCTGATTTAGCGCTAACGAGTCATATATTATTATCAATGTGCAGCTATTTTTTTTTCTGTGTGAGTGTGAGAAAACTATGATCATTTATTTTATTTTTTTCAGAATTTGTTGTTAAATAGAAATTTCACAAAGGAAATAAATTATTTAAAATAATTTTCTGTTGTATTTTCGTATTTAGTGTCATTTTGATCAGTTTAATAGTTCCTTGCTTATTAAAAGTATTCATTTCTTTCAAAAAATGAATAAACTTCCGTACCCCAAACATTTGAAAAGTAGTGTCTGTCATAATTTTGCAACATTTTGCATATTACTTACAAAGTACAATTTAAATAAATTAATATATTCATATACTGTATTAACTTTTACATGCGTCTGTTTAAGTGCTGGTTCCCATTATGACAACACTGTAGTGTACATGGATTAAAATGAATTGTAACGTCTTTCTAATCAATAATGCCAGGAAATAACAGCTTTTTTCTGTCAAGACTTTAAGGTAGAAAAACACACACTGAGATATATTCACTCACTGGAGTAAAAGGTGTGACAACTAACCCCGGGCTCCATTACCTGCACAGATAAAAATACAATTGCAAGTCGGGTTTTTAAATAGAATATTTTCTAATTATTTCCATCACTTGGCTAATATGGGTTCATACAGGTCAAAGTTGCAAAATTGGGGGTGGTGACTTTCTGTACCCACTGCATAGTAGACAATTTCCCTGCTTGGTACAAAGAACCATGAATCATTCTTGGGTCGGTCTGGGGCAACTAGTGCAAGTGTTAGAAATAGGAGAATACAAGAGGATAACAAAGAGGAGAATGGCATTGCAGGTTATTAATAGATCTGGAAAAGGCCAGTGTCGCTTATAATAAGTATAGAGCTAAAGGCTGCGACGGAGAGGGGAATTATCCACATGGTGTTGACCAACTGCCTGTTGCACACGCTGAAGGAGCAGTTTTTATGTGTTAAGGAGACTGTGGCATCCAAAGTGTATTTGACAACACATGTAAAGTTCTCTAAAATACAATGCTAAAAACAAAGCACTAGGCCAGACAAACTCTCATTTTATAAAGCTCTGCCCTTAACTATTTTATCCACCACTACATATGACAGATGGCATTTCGCTATCTTTACAGGAGTGATTCCCAGAGTCTAAATTATCTGCACCTGCTGCACCTCCGATGGCATTATCTCCTTACATTAGTAGCCTGTTACCTAATAGTGTTATTACCCCCGCCTTTCCCATGAAACCTGTTCTGCTTCTCTTTTATAAACACTGACACCACAACCAGACACCACAACATGAAAGGCTATGATCCTCTTTACATTATATTTCATGTAATTATGCTATTCTCTGTGGAGGGAAAAGTGACACTGCAACTATAAGACTGGCTTCACAGCGCCATTGAAACACGTGCACTACTCACCGTATGTAAACATTTCACACACTAAATAGCCGTCAAAAGTGTGACCTCACCAGAAAAAGGTCAGAAGCGATAGGAAAATGACATCACAATGAATGTTAAGAGTTATACTATGCAAATGTACGTCGGATGCACAAATACAGTGTGAAACACTGATCACAAATGGGACACTTACTTATTTGGGCTTCTTTGTAGAAGCCATATTTTCATGGATATCCTTGCTGTCCTCCCAGGATGCTTTGCTATCACCGTTTGAGGCTGGCGGACAGGTGTTGGGCATGGGGTCTTGCCCCTTCATGACCTGAACATGGTCAAGACTCATTTTCCCCAATGCTTCTCATTAACGACACACTGAATCCAGGGCTGTGTCACGCTGTGCTATTCTTTCTGTTCACATACACAGCCTCTCGTCCACACACAGTGTGTGTTCCCAGCTTTAGGCAGGACTGTGCTGTTGGTATCCAATGGTATATCTCCTGCTTCAAGGTCTAATGGCAGTGCTGGCTTTGGTTCTGTGCGTCTATATCCTCTCTGCTCTGACGCTCTGCCTGCAATCTGCTGCTGTGACGCGGTGTGTGTTGATATCTGGCCCCTCCTCTCACCCTCCCTCCTCTCATCCCTCACTCATGCACATACTGTCCCCTCCCTTTCCCTCTATTACGTGCTATCATCTATCTGCATGTGCTCTCTTAGTAAACTAGACAAAATATCATACATTCTAACAGGATCAGCATATATCGGCCAATGAATAATGAGCTTCCTCCGACAGCTGTCCTTCCTAGTCCTGCCCCTTGTCATTGGCAGCCCTGCACACACGAGAGACAGATAGATACAGATACCAACACAAACATGACTGTTCTTTCTCCCCACTGTCCCTTAATGGCATTGTTTGTAACCCAATAATCAGTTGCTAGGCAGCACTTCGACCTCATGTAGAACCTTGCCTGAGATTGGCTGCAGCCTGTCAACAGCCTTGGGGGATATGGGTGGCAAACTGTCCACACTGTGCATAGAGTGATAGGCTGCCCTCTTCTGGGTAAAAATGAACTACATTCTCTTCACTCATTGGATACTGCAAGGCCTAAACACTCACCAAGTAGCCGGTATTTCGTCATACTCATATCTCTAGTCAGAATGTGAGTCTGAAACTGCTCCATAGGGCTTTGATTATGAGGCGTGTCTTAACCGAACCAGGAAGAAAAAAACGTTGCACTCAATTGGATAGTCGGTAGTACCTACAACCAATCAAGCAACGCAGTAAGTCAACTACTTTGCATAGCACAGTTGTCAACTACAGAACTTATTTTAGAAGTAAAATAACAAGTGTTGCTTCTTTCACTTGGTCCTCCATGAGTGTGACCAAAGAAGAAACCACAATACGCCTTATTCACAGCAGCGCCATCTTTGATTTTTAATAAAAATGAAAGCGAGGCTGTGAGAGGATAGTCATGCATATCTTCAATGGGCTGTACTGTTATTTAATGTGTTTTTGGATTGTTCTGCTTACTGAAAACACTGGAAAAAATATCTTTCCAGAGAAATTTCAGTTGACAAAATGATCCCGACGATATAAGCTGTGGGAAAATTGTAAGTAATCTTGGAGCTTTATTCAGCTTTTTACAGCGGATGCCATTGGAAACACGGTAAGTCTCATCCCTCACAGCCTGACTTTCATACCTGTCATGGCGCTGGCTCCTGAATAAGGTCTATGACCACAGGCTTTTCATTACGTCCCATCTTCTTAGCGATCAATACATCTCAATTCTCCAGCTGCAGTCGTCTTTGAGGGAAACCAGTTAAAGGAGAACTCCGCGCAAAATGAACCTTTGGTCTAATAAAACATCGGTACCTAGTCAATCGTTCTCTGAGATTTGTTTTCATGATAATCGAATGTAAAAAGTTTTATCTCAAAAACTGTTTAGCGTATAATGCTAGTAATGGGGGCATTTACTAAGTAAAAAGAAATCGCTAGTTTATACCACTAACAAGGCTCAAAATAGCCCCACACTAACACAGTAACATAATGAGGGTCCATACATGCAAAACAAAGCATTGAGTACTTTGTAAGTGTACAGACCGTTTAATAAGAAGATACTTTATAAAGACAGTTCACTTCGTGTATACAGACAGGAGCCATCTTGGAAAACAGTCACGACAAGTCAAACCACGAACGTCGTGCTGAGTGAGCTGAACTGAATGAAGTTCAGCGAACTTCTGAACTGTATGAACAGCGTTCGGGGATCGACTTAGAGACTATTTTCTAAGATAGCTCCTGTCTGTATATTTAATTTGATTCTTTGTTCGGTTGTATTTGTTTGTGCTACTACTAACAGTTTATTTTTATTTAATAACGTTTTAAATTGATATTAGTTAGTCTAGTATTTTCGCTATGGTATCAAAACTGGAATAGAGAATCGTGAATTTTCACTGGTATCTAAAATTTAGCTGTCATTACTGCCTGTTTTTGCAAAAACAGTTTCATGGCCCTGGTCTTGACAGTTCAAGACTATATGACATGCTGATAATCAGCATTTTGGAAAAAGCATAAATACGATATTGCTTTTATAACAGTTCAATAACTGTCCTTAAAAATGGTCATAGCTCTCTCAACATATTTATTCTGGTTTGTAAACAAGCGGACTGGCAGAGGGATAAGATAGTAAAAGGCGACCCAGTGTTGTGCTTTAAAACATGGTTCTGCCAAACAGAGTAGAGAACAGGAACCTACTAACTAAAAAACAATATCCCCTGGTTTCACAGTAACGGTTTAAGCCTAGTCCGAGACTAAAATGCATGTTTGAGCTGTTTTAACTGAAAGCAACTTGCATTGACATAGGCCTATCTCAAAATATGTCACTGCCATTGATTTGTATTAAGATGCACACCAGTAATGTTTTTTTCTAAGGCATGTTTAAAAGCAGCTTAAATGTACTAATTGAACTAAAGTCTAATTCTAAACCCTCTTTGTGAAACGAGGCCTATGTTTTATTCTGCAATTTCTCCCATAGGAACATGTGAGGAGGAAAGTCTGCCAGTGGAGGGTTTAAAACAACATTAAATAGTTAAACATGACACAAATAAAATCCAGTGCTACAACTGTAACTCACACTTTCACAGACGAGGTTTAAACCCAGTCCCAAACTAAATTCCTGATTGAGCTGTTTTAACTGGGAAGCAACTTTCAGTGATCATAAAATATGTCAGTGCCATTATTTTGCCTCAAGATGCACACCAGTAATGTTACATACTATATTAAGCTCCTCTAATTGAACTACAGACTCTAACTGGCTATAAGTTAAATGGAAGTTTGAAACACAAGTGAATGTCTCCATCATTTTAGCGTTGCTAAGCGAAATACTTAGTAGAATATACATAAATAGGTTGTCATTATTTTATAAAGAAGAGTGGATACTTACGGTAGTTTCATTAGGGTCGCGGGACTTTTACTTTGAAGTGCCGTTTATCATGGAAAATCCCACACGTCATCTCGCTTGCACATCGTTGTTAGCGGCGGCGAAACGGAAAGACAGATAGCACCAGTGCTTCCTGAAAGTCCAAACAAAACATGAGTTATTGCCGTTTTCTTTAGGTTTTAAACAAACAAACTGTTTGAAATTAGTCGGAAAATAGCCGTTCGTTTGAATAACAAGAATGGAGCATTCGGTGCCCAAAAGTAAGTGAAATGGCCAGCTCGGCTAACCAGTTATCAACCAAGCTAATATTTACAGGCCTCATTTCACTAACCAAATTGAAACTTCATATCATTGAACGAACTAGACAACATTGTGTGCTTGATATCTTGATGTTCGTTGTTATATCTACAAAATGAACGCTTGAACGTATTCTGACCTACAGTTGTTATGTTAAATGGTATATCTAAGTTTGGGTTAACGTTACATTTATAATTTCGAGTGTCTGAACTCATGACGTTTATGCATTAAATAAAGTACAATTGTCTTGTTCATGACAGTAAGCTGGAAGAAACTCAGTGAAGACAGTCTTACCAAGCAGCCAGAGGAAGTATTTGATGTCCTTGAAAAACTTGGAGAAGGGTGTGTACCACTCTTATACTTAAATGATTTTGAATAAATTTTGTATGAAATATTCACATAATGAATTATTTTTGGTTCAGATCATATGGCAGTGTTTTTAAAGCCATTCACAAGGAATTAGGCCAGGTGGTGGCCATTAAACAGGTTCCTGTCGAATCAGACCTACAGGAAATCATCAAAGAGATCTCCATAATGCAGCAATGTGACAGGTAAAGCAGCTCATGAATTAATAATAATAATTAAGCATTTCAGTAATATACTGTTATTGGGCTTAAATAATTACCAATTACTCTATCCTTGTATTTTAACAGTCCTTATGTGGTGAAGTACTATGGCAGCTATTTCAAGAACACAGATCTGTGGATTGTGATGGAGTACTGTGGCGCTGATCGGTGTCTGATATCATCAGACTGCGCAATAAAACGGTAACATATGAAAATATTATAACTATACATACACTATACAGATTCATCCCATGCTTAATAATACTGTTTTTGTTTTCCTCATGACAAGCTCATCGAGGATGAAATCGCCACTGTTCTCAAATCCACCTTGAAAGGTCTGGAATATCTCCATTTCATGAGGAAAATCCACAGGGACATCAAAGCTGGAATATTCTTCTCAACACAGAAGGCCATGCCAAACTAGCTGATTTTGGAGTGGCTGGACAACTTACCGTGAGTATTAAACCTATCTGCTTTAATGTAGAAAAATTGCACAAGTTATTGGTCAAAAGTTTGGACATTACAGATTTTTTTTTTTTTTGGGAAAAATAGTAAAGTCATTGAAATTATATAAGAACCAGCGTTTTTCTTGTTTGTACGTCTGACGTTATTGAATTTTCTTTATTGCTCCAGTTTCTCTCTAAATTAGTTCCTGTAAAGATTACATACCATACTGTACCATCTCTACTGTAACATGGTCCCATATTAGCTGAAAACTAAGATAAATAAGATACACATTAAATGTTAATGAATGTAATTAAATGTAATTTTTAGCTTCTTCAAAAAAAGCCTAGATTAGATATATATTTTTTCCAAAAATTATCCTTAAAAAAGTTGGTTTTGAAATCAATTGACAAAACTTATTGACTATAATTTAAAGCATTCAGATCAAAACGTTTTTTTCTCTCATCTATGTTCTTAAAATATATTTTTCGGGCAAGTTTGTCCAAACTGATGGTGTATCATGTTGCATGAATTAATGTAATCATGTCTATTTATACTGACCACAATAGGACACAATGGCAAAGAGGAACACAGTTATTGGGACACCCTTCTGGATGGCACCAGAGGTGATCCAGGAGATCGGATACAACTGTGTGGCTGATATCTGGTCTCTCGGCATCACGTCCATAGAAATGGCTGAAGGAAAGCCTCCTTATGCAGACATTCATCCAATGAGAGTGAGTGGGAACAATCTGAGAATTCTTTGAATTTAAATTTTGACTAGAAACTGGATGGTGACTCTCTCTGGTTTTGTTCTTTTGTGTCATCAGGCTATTTTTATGATTCCCACAAACCCTCCACCCACGTTCCGCAAGCCAGAGCTGTGGAGTGACGAATTCACCGATTTTGTGAAGAAATGTCTGGTGAAGAACCCAGAGCAGAGAGCGACAGCCACTCAACTGCTGCAGGTGTGGGAAGAGTCTTGTATTGCGAACTAATAGTTCCTGTTTATGATTCATACAGTTACTAATTCACTCTCTATTTTAGTTTGGGGGGTTTTCCATGAAGTTTCCATACTTTGTATTTTGTCTGTTTGGCAGCATCCCTTTATAACCAATGCTAAGCCAGTGATCCTTCTGCGGGACCTGATCACAGAGGCCATGGAGATGAAGATCAAGAGACAGCAGGAGCAGCAGAGAGAGCTGGAGGAGGAGGATGAGAACTCTGTGAGTTGCATATCAGTTGTTCAGTTTACGATTAGCTCAGCATTTATGTTATAGCTGATGACTGCATTCTACAGGAGGAGGAAGTAGATTCCGGCACCATGATGAAGTCAAGTTCGGAGAGCGACGGCACCATGCGGGCCACGGGCACCATGAGCGATGGCGTTCAGACCATGATCGCGCACGATGGCACCATGCTGGAGTCTGACCTGGGCACCATGGTCATCAACAGCGATGATGAGGAAGAAGAGGAAGATCTCGGCTCGAATGAGGAGTGAGCGTTTATGTCTTTATCTTTTAATTAACATTTTTGTGGCTCTTTGAGAAATGTATAATCTGATGTTTTATCCTCTAAATAGGAAATCCTACATCTCAGCAAATTCAGCGTCCATCCTTCATGGACTACTTCGACAAGCAGGACTCAAATAAAGCTCAAGAGGGTTATAACCACAACCAGCAGGACCCGTGTTTAATTTCCAAGACCGCTTTCCCTGATAACTGGAAAGTGCCGCAAGATGGAGATTTTGATTTTGTAAGTGCTATGATGGGACTTTTGATTTGTTTTGTGTTAGAGCTGCATGAGTAATTGCTAAAGTTCGCAATCTCAGTTCAAACACCCATGCAACGGTTAAACCGTTGACGGGTACGATTGCAGAAAAACATTCAAATCTGCGTCTGGCTGTTGCCACTGACCCAAAGAGAGCAGTATAGATATAAAACTTACAGTAGCACAGTGTTAGTTTCATTGACGAAAATAATGACATTTTTTTTCAACAACATTTTTTAAGAGGCGAAAACTAAATAAAACCTAGTTTTGAATAACAAAAACTATGACAAATCTTAGTTAAGTTATTTAGTTAAACTAAACATAAATTAGTTTGGTTGTCTATTTAGATTTGTGATCTCTATGTTAAACAAAATTTGGGGAAAAAATTGTGATCCTCAATTTGTACGCATAAAGCTGATTAGTTTTTTGAACTGAATTAGTTTTTCTGTCTATGTAGCTGAAAAACCTTGATTTTGAGGAGCTCCAGATGCGTCTCACTGCTCTGGACCCCATGATGGAGCGAGAGATTGAAGAACTACGGCAGCGCTACACGGCTAAAAGGCAACCCATTCTCGACGCCATGGATGCGAAGAAACGCAGACAGCAGAACTTCTAACCGACTTCACAGATGCTGAAGCTTCAAAGCTGGCTGGCCAGATCTTATGTTCCCTCCTTTGTTAAATCTTTGTACTGATGCATCTGATTCTTAACTGCTGTTTCTACTTTTGAAGACGGTCCTAGTGGATGTATAAAACAATAACAACAAAAAATCAAGATATAATGCGATCAAGAATTTTTTTTTTTTTTTTTTTAGAATTCAAAGGTCATCCTAAATATAAAAAAATGAGTCTCACCCTCACAATAGTATATGCTTTTTTCTAATTTCCAAAAACCAGAGATGGGGAACTAAAGTCACATGACTTGACTCGAGTCGCACATTTAAAGGGTAACCAAACCCCTGGTCAGAGCCTGACTCCACCCACTGGTGATATTTTAAAAATGCTGAAAAAATGGGCTTGGTTGTGTGTACCTGCGACTTATACTTGCTTGAGACTTTATGGTATGGGACTTGAGACTTGCTTGTGACTTAGTCCCATCTCTGCTAAAAACTCTTTACATCTGTGGTTAATACTTTTCTTATACTGTAAACGAAGCCAAGGCAAAAATAACTGTGATAATGTAATGTTTTGTGGCTGAATTCATAAGAAATGCTGGCTGAACTGCTGCAAACGTCATTTTTAGGTGTGAATGGATTATTAAACCAAAGACAATCAAAAGCAGACAATGCCTTAGAGTGCTTGTTAACCCACTTTTTGAAGTTCACTGTCAACAAAGCTTTAGGTTAGTTTTCTGCTAATATGGGACCATGTTACAGTAGGGATCTTTTTCATGGAACTTATTTAGAGAAACGGGACCATTAATGCAGCTATGCTTCCCATTTCATCCAAATTCCTCTTCAGCACAAAGTAAGGTTTGAAACATCTGTCCACAGCTTTGTAAATATGCATGGCTTATTTATGCTGAATGTCATTTTCTCAGTCTCTGAATGTTTTTGTGTTTTCTTCACTGCCACTGGCTCTTTGATAAAGTGTGGCAAGTGTTTGTGTGAGGAAGTGAGAACTACTTTTCCCGTGCCCCATTTTAAAGTTCTTGCTTTATCTCAGGGGTTGCTCGTCTTTGAACTCTTTCCTCTGGTCTGTTTCAAAGATTTCAATGCAGTGATATTGTGTTTCTCATTATGGGAATGGTACCATCATTATTGAGTCTCTCCATACCTACCATAAGCAATATGGCAACTCAATGCCAGTAATGTGAATGGCCTAAAATGTTGCTGAATCTTTTAAGAGAAGGATGAATAGTTTTTAAATGACTCTTAACAATGTTTATTCCCTGATTGTGGACTGATGATGTCTATGAATCTGAGCTGGTTTGAAGTATAGTCAGTTAATAATTTTTATTTTTTTCATTCTTTAAAATATAGTTAGGGATGTTATCAATACCTTACATTTCCTGCAGTTGTGAGTTATATCAGTTTGTTTCATATACTCTGACATTTACATAGGCACGTCTTTACTGAACACTCTAATTTATTTTTGCATTATTCATATTGTATGTTATTTTTTGCACCCTGCATAGAGTTTTTGAATAAAGGTCTGTTACTTGTCTCATTAATTCACATTTGGACTTCTTTAACAATATATTTTAGCTATTAAATATACAGAGAAACCTGGACAGGTTTGTATGAGAAAATTTATAAAAATGTAGTCAAGTAAAATCTAGTTTTACTTATTTTTGAAGCAAATGTCTATTAAATTATAACATTTGCTTGTGCAGAAGTTTGGCAGAAACAACAACTTAACAGTTTGGTGTTAAACAAAAAGCATAATACTTTAATTTTAACTACGAATACAAAAAAAAATCCAAGTAATTAGAGAGGAAAATTAAGTATTTTTAAGCATTTATACTGGGCATTTAAACTGTCCACTGCCTTTCGTGAAGATGAATTTACACTGGTTACACGAATTACCGTAATCACTCTATTACAAAGACTCTGATTTATGAACTTCCAAGTGCCAACATCTATATTTAATTTAGCCAATGGATAAAGATCCGAAACAAGTCGTTTTAACATGCATTCTGTCTTCAAATTCTTTCCTTTAAATCTTTAATAATTATAGTTCCGAACTGTGCGAATTCTGCGAAATGTAAATGAACAACTAAGTCACTATTTGGGGTTTTTACGGTAGGAATCGCTTACGCCTACTGGAAATGATTTCCTTCAAACCTGCTTGCTTTTGCCATTGACTTTTACACTCATTCATCAGCTCAACTGAAAGTTAACGTGTGATCCACGGGTCTCTCAGTGTTCAGATATGTCTGCGGTTATTAGGAAGATCATTCACACTGCAGCAGCTCCTGCCGCGATCGGGCCTTACAGGTGATTATTGGTTAGTTCCTCAATAATAAACGCACACGTGACATGCTCGCTCTAGCATATGGATGTGTGTTTTACCCATAGACTGTTAAAAAAGTTGTACCTAAAGCACCGACAGTTATGACTTTTACAGTAGGCTATGTCTAGAGCAACAAAAGGCCTGACATAAGTTGCAGTGCAATATTTGTTCGGGGCGTGTCTTTAGACAGTACACTCAGCAACTTTGTGCTTTAGATTTTTTGTGCAAATTTTCATATACGGTTTAGTCGAGATGTCTTCTGTTCATAGAAAATTCCCATATACAGCTAAAGCCCCTGTTAGACAGGGCATATACAGGTAAAATTCTTCTCAACCAACTTTATTGTTAGAACACATTTAGATTACAAACTTTCTTAAATTGTATATTTGGGATTGTATTATGCATGCATTATAATCTGATTTTGGAAGTGCTCCATACTGTTTAATCATTTTTAACACGGGGACTTTAACCCTCAATATAAAAAAGTGTCTCTGTAGCACAAAATTCTTGTAACTTGAATTCAGTATTTGCAAACAAAAAAGTGACAGGTTTTTATATATATATATATATATATATATATATATATATATATATATGTTTCATTTTTGCATGTAATAACTTGAATGTCATTACAATGGGGGTGTTTGTGTTTCAACCAATAGACAGTAAGAGGAGGTGTCGAGTTCATTTATTTGACCAGAGGTCAACCTGGTATTTTTCGTTTGGCATTTCTGACACATTTATATAAATATATCACCAAGGTAGCACTTATTCGATCAAAAATACAGTGAAAAACAGTACTATTGTTTTCTATTTTTAATTTATTTAAATTTTCTATTTTAATATATTGTTAACATATTAGAAACACACGATCACAGAATATAATATGCTGATTTGGTGCTAAATTATTAATAATGGTTCTTTTAATTATCAATGTTGAAAGCTGCTTAATATTTTTTTTTGTTGAAACCACGATACTTCTTTTTTCCAGGTTTCTTTGATGAATAAAATATTTAAAAAAAGTTTAAGTCACTTGGGTTCAATATAATGCATCCTTGCTGAGTAAAAGTATTAATTGATTGTTGATTTATTTTATCTAACTTACCCCAAGCTTTTTACACCATTATATGACTTTCTGAACTAGTCTTGTATTAGACACATATTAACTTGATATTGGACTGTGATCTCAAGCTGAACTTATATGTGATCATGGTGTTCTATTATGCTACAGTGTGATATCTTATCTATCCATCTATATAATATCCAGCATCAAGTTTATAATTAATAATATCCAAACTATATTAAAATAAGATCAAATAAACTTGATTGTGATTACTGGCAGTGTACTGGTTATACCAGCAGAAGGCAGAGGAGGACAACATTAATGAGAGTAAACATCCCTTTTTCATTCCAAAGTCAGAGTTCACTGCTAATTCACATTTTAAATGATGTTGCATCTATATTCAGCCAGGCTGTTTTGGTGGACCGCACAATGTACATCTCAGGACAGCTGGGAATGGACGTAGCATCAGGACAGTTGGTGGCAGGAGGAGTGCAGGCTCAGGCCAAACAGGTACCAGAACGCAGCGCGTAGATAGTTAACATTTAGATGAAATCTAATTTGGAATAAATTAATCGCTTACAACAACACATATTAGAGTCCATTTTGATTTCATGCTGACTTTAATACATAAAGTGACATGTTTTATTACATAAAGTAGTAATTTTCACTAAAATGGGACACATAGTGCATGTTTTAGTGTGTTTTTCCTTACAACTTTAAAGGCACTCATTAACATGGGGGAGATTCTGAAAGCTGCTGGGTGTGGATATGAAAACGGTACGTCATCAAGCTACATGTCAATTCTTTCATGCAAGTTTTCAGGCATTTCAAACTGCTTTTCTCTGTTTTTCTTTTTGTTTTGTTTTTTACAGTTGTCAAGGCCACAGTATTGTTGGTAGACATTAATGACTTCAACAACGTCAATGATGTTTACAAGCAGTGTGAGTATGAAATGAGAGCCACAAAGGCATAATCCACCCACAGAGTGTCCTGAAACACACAACCATAAGATTCCCTTAATCTAGTGGTGTTGTGTTGGTAATTTTTAAAAAACCTCTTGGGAATGATGTTAATGTATAATGTGTTCATTCTAAAAATGTGTGTCCTTAAAAAGTCTTAAAAATGTGTTTAATCCACTGATCTATAAAATGACGTGTGCATTGTAAATAAGTGGTAAATGCGTACATTAAAGAGACAGTTCACTTTGAAATGAATTTTTGATATGTTTTAGCTTACCTCAAGGGCATCCAAGATGTAGGTGTCTTTTGTTTCCACAGTATTTTCAATTTTGACATTTTTCAGTCAAACCGGTGTTTTCTGTCAGTCATATAATGCAGTTTTAGGGGGTCCACCTCAAAGAGCATGCACAGGGAAGTCAAAATTAAACATGATTTAATAACTTGTAAATGCAAACACATTGATGGCCTAAGACACTAGACGGTTTGTGTGAGAAAAGGAACAGTATTTATGTAGTTTTTACCTCTTGTTAACAGCCGTCGAATTGAACCTTCTCCAGACGTTACGCCGGAAGTGATCTCTCGTGTGTCTATGTCACGCATTGCACAGAGAAGTCAAAATTAAACATGATTTAATGACTCGTGAATGTATAGTAAGTACACACTGATGGCCTGAAGACACGAAACGAGTGGTTTGTGTGAGAAAACAAACAGTATTTATGTAGTTTTTACCTCTTGTTAACAGCCGTCAAATCAGATGTCCAACTGAACCGAACTGAACCGTCTCCAGACGTTACGCCGGAGGTGATCTCTCGTGCGTCTACGCTCACGCATTGTTTACACTGAGATTTCGGAAGTTTTACCTTTCACTAAACATATTTAGATATATCAAAATAGTCTTCCATTGCGATTTACCGTTTTTGATAAGACACACTTGATATATTTCTATAACTTATACCCCTTTGCGCCGACGTCACAGTTACGTCACGGCGCTAGCTGGAGGCAAAGGTTCGGCTACATAATAAGGAGTTTAAATTATTGTGACTATTATTAAATGTCATTTTGTTGTGTTGTTTGGTGCAAGAATTGATAAAAAATGAAA
Source organism: Hybognathus amarus (assembly GCA_030378365.1). Lineage (NCBI taxonomy): Eukaryota > Metazoa > Chordata > Actinopteri > Cypriniformes > Leuciscidae > Hybognathus > Hybognathus amarus. The sequence continues at coordinate 182,670 of JAQIUQ010007632.1, forward strand.
TATGTTGTATCTGGAACTTTTATTTCTGGAAAATATTCACATCATTAAAATGGCACTGTAATGTCACTCTTTACATTGTCGTGGTCTCGGCGCTGGCTCGGCAGAACTGCGGTTCATACACACAAGTCTTGTACAGGACCATTCAGCACATAGTTATAGGCATCTAAAGATTTATATGCCCTCAGTTTCTCTTTACGATCGGTTTCTCGAGGTAGGTGTAGAAGTCCACTCAACCGAGGTAACGTACGTTAATCCTGTCAGATCGTCCATGCATTGAGTGAGTGTGTAGGCGGCTACGGGTCGGCCAATCTGGTTCCGTGTGTTAAAGACTTTTGGAAATAACAATCGCGGTCCTGGACACTGAGTAACCTTACACATTAAGTTAATATCGGATTTTCTCCAGTCATTGTTAAAAAACAAGCTAACAATCCTTGCTAACTAGCGTTAGTGAACCGGCTGAGAGCGATCGTTCTGCCTCCACCTAAGCTCCGCCCACAAAAAACGTCACCATGTTTACCAACTGAAAAGGGTCTATTTGTATCCCCATATAAAAATGTATTATGAATATTATTGTTATATTTTCAGTCCAATATTTATATTACATAATAGATTTTTTTTATAATTCTTAAAAAAAAAACGTAATCCACAGAAATGTCCATTGTACATTTGTACTATCTCTTTTGAGTGGCTGATGATTTTATTTGTTCACATTGAAGGCGATGGAAAGGATGTGCCTTTGGTAATTTGATGTGAAGTATTGATACCTGATACAGATACGCTGGGTGTTTTGTCAACATAACTTCCCTAAAAAACCTTGACTTCCCCTCCTGTACACTGGCGGTATGCATTAGGCAAGTTATTGATTATTCAGATGTTACACAATGATGCGTCTGTGCAGCCTTTGGTATTTCCTCTTTAATACAATGCTGATGGGTAATCCTATCCTGTCTGCTTGTAAAGAGATACAGTGCAATTCTGTGAAACGAAAGCCTCCTCTCTACCAGGACAACCCATCATCACTGCCTCCTACCTCACAGAACTTTCCATGATGTGACATGCAAACTTACAGCGTTAACAAATACTCAAGATTCATGTAACTTATGATGCCATTAATAATATAAACACAGGGATAAAGGCCTGTTCACACCTAGAATGATAATTATAGCGATTAGCATCCACACCAGCGTATGATATCGTTGTTTACTATTAGCGCATGCTCCAGTTTAGTCATCTGCCACTTTAAATGCGTGAGCGCTTTAAAGCAGGATGGATTCTGATTGGCTGTGAATGTTTTTGTCATTGGTCAGCTGGGGAAAAACATCACTGAAAGTTATTCGAGTTGTAGTTTTGGTGTGAACTCTTGTTCTTTTACATTTAGAGCAATTTTTAGAACACTTATCGTTTGCTGGTGTGAACGTGCTTTACAACGCTGTTTTTCATGTCACAAGAACTGCAGTCAACCATGTAAGATGGTGCTTATAGATAGCATAATAGGATATAGCTTATAGACACAAGGTGTCAAGTTTAACCTCACTGGCGTTTTTTGTTAATCTTTGTCATCAGTAAAGAACCTAGAGTTTCCCATAGTCTGACTTTCTTTTTCTTTGTCTTAGTTTTCAAGAGCAATTTCCCAGCTAGAGCTGCCTATCAGATATCCGCACTGCCCAGAGTAAGTATTAAGCGCCTGGTTAGTTAGTGGTGTTTGCTAAAGCAACCAGCTAACTACACACTACCGTGGGCTCAGTAAGATTTTTAAAAGTTCAGTTGGTCAAAAGTGACAGCAAAGACTTTTACAATGTTACAAAATATTTATTTCAAATGGCTGCTGTTCTTTTGACCGTTCTATTCAGCAAAGAATCCTGAAATAAAATTCACGGTTTTCACAAAAATATTAAGTAGCATAACCGTTTTCAACATTGATAATAAAAAATGTTTCTTGAGCAGCAAATCAGCATGATTTCTGAAGGATCATGTGACACTGTAAACACTGTTAATTCAGCTTTGCCATATAAATTCAATGAAATTATTTTAAAATAGAAAACAATCATTTTAAACTGTAATAATATTTCACAAAATGACAGTTCTACTGTATTTTTGAGCAAATAAATGCAGCCTTGGTGAGCATAATAGGCTACTTTAAAAATACATTTGGGAAAAACAGACTTTTGAACAGTGGTGTAAAATATTATATTTTGAACAGTAGTGTAAAATATTATATTTTGACCCATCCCACACTGAGCTATGGATATGAATGATACCTCAAATCATATGACTTTTAGAGGAGAGGTGCACTAATTCCTTTTTAAGTGATCAACTCACTAAAAGGGAGACAAACCCATAAACTTTCATTGAAAGGAGGGACCTGCAACATTATATCAGAATATCATTTAGACTTAAAGGGATACTCCACTCTTTTTTTGGAAATAGGCTTCATTTTACCACTCCCCCACAGTTAAACAATTTACCTGTTTTTTTACCGTATTTTCATTTTGAGTTTTACTGTTTTCGAATCCATTCAGCCGATTTTCTGAGATTTTCTGAAGAATATCAGTAAACAGACAGTTTCTGGTCTCATTGCCTTCCATAGTATATATTTTTTTCCTACTATGGAAGTCAATGAGACCAGATACTGTCTGGTTACTGATCTTTCTTCTAAATATCAGAAAATCGTCTGAATGGATTCCAACACGGTTAAAACTCTGGGGGAGTTTTTAAAACTGTTTAACTCTGGGAGTGGTAAAAGTAGCCTATTTCCTGAAAAAAGTGGAGTATCCCTTTAAGGTGAGCTCTTTTTAATTGAGCCAGTGAGCAACCACATAGCAACACCCTGGCATCATTTCAGTGACTTTTAAATGGCCACCACCACTCACATTTTGTTCTGAAAATGTACAAATCCAGTTGATTAGAATCTATTAAGATACAAATACTGCTATAAAATATATTATTTGTATTCATACCTCAATTTAATTTCACTTTGTTTTACAGGGGGGACTTGTTGAGATTGAGGCCATCGCTGTGTTGGGACCCATCACAGACGCCTCCTGACTATATGACCCCAGCATGCATCACAAATTGTAAATGTCGTTTTATAGAGACTGCATTCAAGATTACAAATTACAAAAGAAATCAACAATAAAAGCATTCCTTTCCAAGGGCAATATCTTCTTTTGCATCATGGTATTAAAATTTTACTATTAAATTGTGAATTTACTGTTGATCTTTCATCATTAAATACACTTAATCTATAATAGCAACCATTCAAAACACAGTTCAAGTTAAACTTTATTTTTAAACTCCTACAAATCGGTCATTATCCTGCCACATATTACATTTCCTCCATTTGCAAAGCTCAGTTCAATCTGCGGGAAAACATTTGCATGTAATAAATAAAACAAATAAAGACCTATTTTTAAAAACATTGTCACTGTAAATGTATATAACATGCATGGATTTTTCTGATCACTGTAACAGTTCAGTGGATTAAAATATTGCATTATATAATTATATAAATATCGCATTTATTTTCACAATTTTCATATTTTCTTTGGCTTTTTCACATCTTTATCTTGGGGTAAAGCCACTAAGAAGAGGCACTAGTATGAAATATTAATAACTATTGAAATCTCATAACGTCAGCCATCATTATTTACTTTGTGTTCTTATTCTGTGTATATAAAGACAGGCACAAAGTCTTTGAAGACCAGTTGGTCTATTTCTTGGCAACGAACAAGCAATAATAACAAATAAACTAATGTTCTATTGTATTTTTAAACCATTCATGTGAAATCCTGATTTTATTGTGGTTGAATCTGGGTTTGTAGTAACTGTGTCAACTGTTGAACACTTAACTATCTTCACGCAGTGGCTGAAAGAGATGAAAGTGGTATGGGAAATCAATCAGATAAGACATTTATCCTCAAGAGATACATGAAATGTTTATGTCTGTGTTGAATTATATTACTCCTACTTACCAGGTGCCTCCTTTGATGGAGAGGAATCTGCCTGGTCCTCAGTTGTGTTTTCTGTAGAAATATAAATTAATATAATTAAGGCTTTAAACTCACATGAAAAAAATAAATAAACCGAAATTGTTTTACATATTATAAATGTAGCTGTTTTCTAAGACCATTTGGCGATTGTTTCTTTTTCAGGACTTGTCCTGTGTGTTTATCTTCTCTGGTCTCTAAAAGTTTTAAACTCTTTTTATTATTTCTTGCTGCATTCTGGTGTGTATTCTGTTCTGTGGTTAGTCATTATGTATTTGTCAATGTCAACATTTTTTCCACATTGCAGCCAAGATATTTGCATCGGTGGAAAAATTGTCATTCACATTTGAAATTTACATAATGAGGCATGTTGTGGCCCTCACCACCATTAGGATTTGACCAAAATAACTATGGTTAAAGATGAAAAGAATGCATAAATTTTTTTTATTCAATTATTTATTGGACAGGTTTTCAAACCCCTGAGACTTAAAAAATGTGTTGCCATGATGATTTAGGAAAATGTGAGTTTAATCAATAAATATATATACTATATATACTATATATATATATATATATATATACATATATATATATACACACATGCTCATGCTCAGGTAGGCCATGGCATTTAAATGATGCCCAATTGGCACTAAGGGGCCTAAAGTGTGCTGTGCCAAGTAAACATCCCCCACACCATTACACCACCACCACCAGCCTGCACAGTGGTAACAATGCATTCAGACGTGCCTTGATGCCTTCTGACCTTGGAATGCGTCCTTTAAAGGCAGCATTTATCAGTTTTCAGACAGCCCATGTATTTGTAAGGCTTAACCTAATTCTTGCATGCAAATGGTTGTATAAATGCTACTGTATGGGTCGCATCAAATAAAATAAAAAAAGGTTGCTCATAAAAAAATTTGAAACCCACTGATTTATTGCATATTCACATAATCACAAAATGAATCCTGTCGGTCTAAATGAAACCTGTCTTTAGTTGCCAAAATCCTATCTTTTCCTTCTCAAGGTTTAGTTCTCCTATCCTTTGTTAGTCAAGCAGATGGAAGAATATTTGTATGATAGAAACCCACTTTCGGTAACCAGGGCTGGAAAGTGAAACTAAGCAGGGCAGTGTTAGACTCCTTGGTTATGGAACAGTTAGTAGGACACTTTTCAGGTGACTAGAGTTAAACAAACACACTATTACCAGTTTAAACCACTACCATCACCTTTCACTTGAAGTGTAAAGTTGAAGTGTGTAAAATTGGTGCTTTAAATTTACAATTATACAAAGTTATTTCAGGAAGTCTTCATTGCTAAAAGAGAATGTGCAAGGTGTTTTGCATCTAGAGATACGTCCCTGGTAACTAGCTAAACCATTTGCATACACAAGCACAGAACACAAGGTATTATGTATCTTGATCTTGAGAAGAATTCATTCAAGGACCCGTTTTTTAGGACAATTCACTCATTAAAAATGACAGAAAAGTGACTTTAGTCTTGCCTAAAATTTTGGAACGTACCACTTGGTGCTGGTTCTTCAGTATTTTCAGCTGTCATGGAGGGGTTGGATTCAGCAGGTTCAGACATGATGGCCTCAGCAGCAGCTGCTTCTGGTTGACTGTGAGCTACTGCAGCTGTAGAGCTCTGTATTTCCTCTGAGTGAACAGGAGCTGCACTGGATGTCTGTAGAGATTCCTCAGCCTGGGTTTGGTCTGGAATGGTCTCACAGTCTGCTGCAGGACCACCATTTCCATTACTTGACCCTTAGAGATCAAGACAAATATTTTAACCAAGTTTTAAAAGCATAATACAAGATGACTCCTTGAATTAAAATAAACATTAACTGAAGAATAAAATGAAAGACCTTAACTTGTTTTAATTAATCTAGTTGCCGGGTAGGTTTGGGAATCGAAAATTAATTCCAACTCTGGAATCGGATACTTAAGGTCAGGAATCTGATACTTGTTATTTATGCTTATTCGAATCCTGCGAGCACATTTTAATCTCATTTTAAACCATTCAAGCGCAGAGAAGAAAACAATTCGGCAATTGGTTCTCACGCAGTTTTCTGTGCTGGGAACATCCAGAGCGCACACACAGAAAGCTGCATCTCAAATAGTGCACAAAAACTGAATTGAGTTCTCTTTTGAGTCTTGCGCTTTAATGGACAAATACATGCAATTAAGTCAAAATATCCTCATAAACACAGTCGGTTATGTTTTTAGTGAACATGAACAGTTGAGAAAGCCTAATTAACCTGCTGCCATCTGTACCATTGCTGATAGTCAAAGAGCAAAAGAAAATAAAATCACTCACTGATCATGACTGAATAACTTTTGTAACTTTAATAAGGATTAATCTTCATCATATTTGGAAAAGAAAACTGCAGTGTTGTTTTACATTTGATTTTTTCTGAGCTTAGTTGTATTTACTTATTTGTTCTTATTGTATTACTGACTGTACACTTGTCCTTATAATGTTTGAAATTAAAATTAGTTAGTCTAGTTTTCTGCTGATTTATTTTTCATGGTATTTAGCTGCATCAGAATAAATATGTTTGATATCTAAATGTTTGACTTCTTTTTTTAACCATATTTGAATGGAAATTGGGTAAGATTTGGAATCGAATGCGCAGAATTTGAATTGGAATCATTAAAATTCAAACAATACAAAACATGTTTCATTTTCTTTTAGTTTAATTTGAAGTAATCCAATAACTAAGACTAAATAAAATTTACAACTTTATAAAAACAATATAGACATAAAATTTAAAAAAATCCTAAAACTTTAAAATTTAAATATAAGCAAAATATAAGACATCTAATTAAAAATATTAACAAAAGCTGTAATAGCATATAATAGTATATCAATAATAGTCCATAATAGTATATCAATAGTATATAATGTTATATCTATGATACTAAAATCACACTGATTTTTCATTTTTCTTAAAAAATCTAAAATAATATTAATAATGGTTTAAAAAATAGAAGTGTTTTTTTCACTATTATTTTCTTCATATTATCGATCACACAAAGTATGTTTAGGCATAGAGTACAACTAGGCCTGCATAGAATCTGTGACAACAAAATTCCATTGAAAACTGCACAAATTTCCATATTCAAAAGTCATTCACATTCCTTATTTAATGGCATTTTAGTGTCACCAAACAGAATTCTAAAAATAATTGTTTTCAGAAATGTTACCGCAACACATCACACATCTCATTTTCTATATTTAAAAAAATTCAATTTAAATGTATTTAAAATGCTTTCATCTTCCATACAAGTTCAGTATACTAAGCTCTGTTCAACGCATTTTACTATATTTAAATAACTTCCACAGAGTTCATATTTCATTAACAGAAATATGAAACACATCTGTTATGTCATTTCTCTCTTCTCTTTTGTGTATCAAGTGTCGATAAGGTACAAGACAACACCTTATAAGCCTTCTTTAAAATTCAACAGTAACCCTCCAAACTAAAGCTGTCCTGTTAATAGTTAAATGAAAATGAAATAAACACATAGACATCCAGGTTAAATAATGAAAACTAATGTAACAACAGGTGCTGAAGAAAATGGGATGTATTAAAACAGCCAAACTATCAAAGGTTTATGACATCATCAGCCATCTGTGATCTAAAGTACACAACATTTACATGAAACCTTCTCAGATCCGGGATGAACCCACTTTGTTTAAATGTAACCATTAGCAGGGTGGCATGCATCACCACCCCTGAAGGAGCACCTGAGGTGTGGAGGACCTCCTCTGATCACCAGAATGTTCTTCCTCAAATTCCAAGAAATCAGCATAGAAACAGTGTGATGGTTCAAGAAACAAACACAGCAACAAAACAAAATACGAATTTCCCTAATTTGTTTGACAAATTGAATTCAATACAACTAAATTCAAAATTCCATTCAAATGCAGTTGATATTTGTATATCACTTTTTAAACACGTATCAGTTGATGAATGCTCACGGGATTGCAATTATCATAAAAATGTTGTTAAAAGGAATGTAACCATAAAGGAAATAGTTTAATGAGTAACCATAGCCGTTTATTTTATCACCATTTATAATCACATTTACTGAAGTGTGAAATTTTGTTCCTCTAGATATTCAACGCAACACCAAAGTAATGTCAGATGCTAAATTTAAATGTAATACATGAATGATAGTTATAAAATAACTGTACATCACAGTGTTCATGTTACTAATTTTAAAGCCAGTTATCAAAATGCTATTTGAAATTTTCACCTTTTTTTGTAACTTTCATTTAAAGTCTAATGGTTTAGGATCTGGGCTTGGCGCTTAACCTTAGGTTCCTCCATGGGGACTTTCAATGTAATGGATACTGTAAGTTTCTCTATGAGAGACTATGGAGTCAAGTAGATCTAAACTGCATGTTGGACCGATGACAGCATTCTGGATAGGGATCTTGGGTGCCTTACACAAAGGTTGAGGGTTCAATTTCAAGTTAGGTTGACCCAGGGTCCGAAAAGTAACTAATACCAAATTTACACAGCAAAGGTGGCTTAGAAGCACTTCTGAAGTGGCATTACAATCCTCTCGTGATCTACAATACATTTTATCATTATCAAAATATACACTAAATACCAGAAATTCTTCCTTCTCATCATGAAACACCTTGCAAATCAACAATATGACAAAATATAGCTCAAATGTGAGTTTTTGGGCTGTATAGTCTTACCTGATGTGCTCCCATCATGTTTGGTGTTGGGTCGTGTTGTGTCTTGAGCTGTGGTCTGAGTGCTGGAAGTGCATCCCATCGTGTCTTCCTCTGACAGGACAAGAGTGAGTGAAGTCAAGAAGTCGCGCGTCGACTTAAAGTGCAGGAAGACTGCGCTCATTTAAAGCGCACTCGATATAGACAGCAATCATTCCCTAACCATGTAACACATTGGGTGAGTGTGTGGGAATGACAGTCATATGCAAACCAGCCCTTATTCTCTCGTTAGCAGGTCACGGTTCAATGCTTAAACAGCAGTGAAGTCCTGTCTTAGTTCTCTGATTAAAATAAGTATTTTTGTTATGAAATTATAGGCTATGTGACACTTTATGTTTCACTTTAGAACTGAGTTCTAAAAACCAAAATATCGGTTTAAATCTGTTAACATCTGTTTAATGAGTGAGAAAATAACTTAAAACGTGACATCACTTAGTCCATGTGTAATGATGTTAGCGACATCTACAGGTGACTTCTAGAGTAGCACTGGCCAACCATAAAGGTATAGTTCACTTTGAAATTAATTTTTGATATGTTTTAGCTTACCTCAAGGGCATCCAAGATGTAAGTGTCTTTGTTTCCACAGTATTTTCAATTTTGACATTTTTCGGTCAAACCGTTGTTGTCTGTCATGGAGTTTTAGGGGTCCACCTCAACGAGCATGCACAGAGAAGTCCAAATTAAACATGATTTAATGACTCAAGAATGTAAGTAACGTTACACACTGATGGCCGAAGACACTGAACGAGCGGTTTGTGTGAGAAAACGAACAGTATTTATAAAGTTTTTACCTCTTGTTAACAGCTACGTGCACTGATCTGAATCAGATGCCCAACTGAACCGTCTCCAGACGTTACGCCGGAAGCTATCTCTCGCACGTCTAAAGTAACGCATGCATTGTTTACACGGAGATTTCGGAAGTTTTACCTTTCACTAAACATATTTAGATATACAGAAAATCGCAATGGATGACGATTTCGATATATCTAAATATGTTTAGTGAAAGGTAAAACTTTGAATTACGATGGAAACAAATGCTGCATGCGAAATCTCCCATTACTCACTATATAGTGGACTATATAGTGAGCTCGCCATTTTGTAGTGCTGTCCGAATGTATAGTGATGATGATTATACCCTATATAGTCCACTCAATTTATCCCAGAATGCATTTTGAAAAGTAGTGAACAACCGATGGTCACTAACCTAAGCCCTACATACCATCATGCATTGCGCTGATCATAAAAATAAGTTATAATCATGTGTGGAGTAGCGCATTATAACAAAAACGGCCAGAAATCACTTTTAGTTTTAAAATTTTGGAGAAATAAGCTCAATATAATGTAATGTATTTATTTTTAAAAATCTATTTAGCCCAGAGCCGGCTCTGTACCAGCTGACAGATGATGTAATCAACGGCGCCGAGAGACGATCGAGTAGTGTCCGAAAGTGGCTTCTGTTATGCTGGTGAGCTCACTATATAGTGCTCTGCTCTCTAACCCCAACATAGGGGTTAGGGAGTAGTGCTTTGAGTGGAGATTTCGGCCGCAGCAAAAGACACCTACATATTGGATGCCCTTGCCTTGATGTAAGCCAAAACATATCAAAAATTAATTTCAAAGTGAACCATCCCTTAACTTATACGACATCTTGATACAATGAATACTCCTACCTTCCATATCTAAATCTACAACAATGAAAATGTCAGTGCACAAGACCCTATTAACTTTATGAAGTTCTATAACCACTGAAGGTAAAGAGACGCATGTTGATGAATTAAAGTTAATCACACACATAGCTTTTCCACAAGCTGAAGTAAATACTAATATATTGAATTTGCATGGTTTTCATGCACATAAATACACAAAAAACACTACAGCTAAAGGGTAAAAACCCCTAAAGGGTTTTAATGTAAAGCATTGTCACATAATTGTTGTAATAAAAACAATAAATAAAATAGCAGGATCTAATCTCTTGCAGTTATTTTATTAAAACAAACCTAAAATGACTCTTCTTCAGAAATATATTAAATGAAACCAAACAACCACTTATAATGAGACAAGAACTGACAGGGCTATACACAGGGAACACTCAGGGACCGAACAAGATAATTAAAGGGATAGTTCACTTTGAAATTATTTTTTGGTATGTTTTAGCTTACCTCAAGGGCATCCAAGATGTAGGTCTTTGTTTCTGCAGTAGTTTCAATTTTGATATTTTAAGGTCAAACCGTTTGTGTCTATCAGTCATATAATGGAGGTCTATGGGGTCCACCTCAAAGAACATGCACAGAGAAGTCCAAATTAAACATGATTCAATGACTCATTAATTTAACATTGACGGCCTAAGACATGATTATTCATATAGATTTTACCTCTTGTAACCACAGCCACGTCCAAGTGATCTGAGGGTGCGCCGTGCAGGCACTATGTGGCTTTGGTTACAAGAGGTAAAAACGATCACGCTTTTTGTGAATAGACAAGCTCATCGCACTCTAATTTTGATTTGAGAGAGCGTTCATGTCCAATTTTTAAATAGCATTTAAGATAATTCCGATATAGCACCGAAGGCAGCATAAGTAGAACGCTGAAGTAGGCTGTGCAAGTCATAGCATTGACTGCAGTAAGAAAAGCAGGCGAAAACACCAGTGCTGGATTAATAAACTATTTAATTTATGGTAATGAACATCTCTTTATACCAAAAGTCAGTGTCAGAAGATTTGAAAAACACCCAACTGGATTACTAAACGATTTAATTGTATATAATCAACATCTCTTTAACCAAAAGTCAATGTCAGAAGTTTTGAAAGTTGAAACTTGAATAGTTTGTCCTATTGTTTGCCTTTCACTTCTTTAAGCAGAAGGCCATAAGGCCGGATTGAACTCGTCACTATTTCTTTCTCTTTCGCAGCAGATGTGCCTTTAGGAACACGGACCAACCAAAACTTTTTCCCCTCGATGATGTCCCTTTTCTGGGGGTTGACTCTGTTCTGGATGATGACTTTGTACTTCTTTCCATTCTTTTGCGAGGTGAATTGCTTGCTTGTTGCATAGGAATCTGCCACGTTGATGTCTGGAGACTGAATAAATCCCTCTTCCGTAAGCCTGACGGTCTCCCGCCTTGTAGTGAGACAGTATGATGCCCTCAGCCCCCTCTAAGTCGGTTCCATGGTAGGAGACTGGCCACTCACCGGGCGCGCCGGAACGGCTCGTCCATCCATCTGTTCCCAGCCAAGCGTTCCCGTCAGGATATTTGTCTCGCACCTTCAGCGCGAATCGCATCCACCCGTAGGGCCGTTGGTACGGCTCGTCCCCGCGCATGCAGGCATCAGACTTCGGCTTGGACTTGTTCGTAAAGTCAAAGTCAAACACTGGGTCGAAAAAATAATCGGGGATCAAAATAACTCCTTTCGGATGGAAGAGCTTCGTGCAAGTTAATGGCTCCATCTAAACCATTACAATCTGACTGTATGTAATTTCACAAGTGACTCCCAGAATGGAGAGCGCCTCGGTCAAGATATAGGCCTATTTGTCGACCTCCATTGCATCAAAACTCGACCTTATGAGATTTCTTTTCTGTATCCTTTTATGGTATAAATCTTCCATTTAATTAAAACAGGATGAGGCAAGTAATGTAGGCTAGGAAATTGGTTCCTTCTCTTATACATTTATCTGCATGAATGGCCTTCTCAAGAAGGAATAAACTTAAAGACACTGTGTGGTCTATGGTTTATTATTGGAAACTCACCACAAATAACTGAATATTACAATTTCCATATAACTTTTCCTTTTGAATATTACAATTTCCTTCTGCTTTCAGTTTATTTATGCAAAACATGTTTTCAATAAAATAGACTACTTTGCACAACTACTTTGCTTACTTATTAGGGTAGACTGGGTACAATTGAGACACTTTTTGTATTTTAATATTTCACACAAAAATCGATACTGAAAAGACGTGAATTTCCACATGACAGGCACATGACATTTCATTAGCTTTTAGACTAAGATACTGTCAATCAATATTACTCATAAGTAGTTTATATTTTCCACAATTAGCTCATAAAAATAAGTTGTTTTTTGGTGATAATATATTCATTGTGGAGTGTGCATGGTGAGGTGAACGTCTTACCTTAGAAAAAAAAACTTTTGCCAATATCTTTGGATTGGACATGCGTCCATTGATCAAATTTCCCACAATCAAAGAGGATATAATATGCATGTGCACAGCAAAAATCACAACTTTTGCTGGCTGCGCATGCAAGTTATTTAAGGTGTCTCAACTGTATTCCATCTCGGGAGATTCCGGTAACAAACGTTCAGCGCACGGCTACTAAACTTTCCAACTGCATTCTGAATAATAGGCTAAATATAATTACACACTAACCTGCAAGTCCAATGCTCATCTTCTATTTCACACCAGTTGAGTTTACATTTTTAAAAGAATATGACTAAAGGGATTGCTTGTTTGCGCTGGTGCTTTTATTTCACTCTTTTCCCAATTTTTGGGGAAAACAAATGGATTTTTTTAAAATAGTTTGAAAATGAAATTAAATTCAGTTCATTGCGTAAGTGTACAGCTTTTTCCAGCAGGATGAAGAAGCTCAAATATAAGACTTTGTTTAGATGTTTAGATTTGTATGACAATCTGGTCACTAATCCCATATTACACTCTTACTATGTCATAACTACAATTATTCAAAATAAAAAAAAAAAATAAGAAAAAAATAAAACATGTAATAATGAAGAATTACATCTTGTAATTGATGTATTTGAAAGGTTGTGCAGTTCTAAGTAATTTTCCTATACTAGTGGTTCTCAACCAGGGTATGGGGTATCAAAACACTTTAGGAGGGCCTCAAGATTACTTAAAATAAGACAAACAAGCATTAAAATAAGCGAATAAATGAAAAAAACTAGATAAATGAGGTAACCTAATTTTAACAGTGTGATTTCTGAACATGGGAAAGTTGTGTAAATTCAAACAATCAAAAATTGTATAATATAGCCTACTTCTAGGTAGCCTATCCAGGGTGTCCCCTGCCTGTGGCCAGAGATGCTGGACGTGGCCGCATCCTGCAGCGGATAAAGCGGTTAGGAGAACGGATGGATGTTTTTAGGTCTGCCAAGCTATCAGGTGGAAATATTGTTGTGGTGGACAATATGAGGAGCCTTGGAGTCAAAATGTTGAGAACCACTTGCCTACACCAACGATTATTTGACTACACGTCCCAGAGTGACTGTTTTGAGATCTATGATCTCGAGGTGGCGCGGTCTCGCGATGCGGGCGCGTGAGGTTTACGCACGCGGTGCACGCTGGGAAGCCCTTTCTCTACGAGGCCATCTTGGTGTGATCAGGAGGTGAGCGCGGCTCTGCTGGAAATTATTAAAATAATCACTTTGAAAGTGTTACGAAGACTACGAGCGCATTATTTTGAAAGTGTAGATCTTGATTTATCACTTCTTTGTGTTCAGGTTGGCCAGATCGGACTAGTCAGGAAAAATGGTGGCCGCAAAGAAAACGGTGAGTGGAGCGCGATTCAGCGCATGCTGGACAACTTCACGTGGAAGCTCCCTACAGGCCTGATTATAACAACTAAAATATTTAAATGCACAAATACTCATGTATATGACTGTTGTTACGCAGTTGGATTGATATTAGTTATTATATTGTGCAAATGTTAATCTCTGATCGCTGGCGTGGTGTTGTATGGGCTGAGTATTAACGTTAGCTGTTTATGTGCGCAGGGTGTTTCTAGTTAAGGAAATCGCTCTATAAATGTAATACATTGTAAACATTAATATATTAAGTATACCCTGAATACGTGGTGTAGAAAACAGGTCTTTATCAGAGTAACGTAATAATATCATCTATTAAAAGCGCATTTAATAAATATTCGCATGTAAATGTACAGGAAGTGTAACTATTACTTATGAAGTGTCAGTGAGTATATAGATATCTGTGAAATAAACATGATGCAAACAGTGTACATGTGACCGTAAGTGCACTGACTGAAGTTAACTTCATAGTGCGAAAGGTTTTTAATTGCTTAAGAAATGTAATTGTGTTTAAGACTGAATAAATGTATTATTTAGTGTGATATATAGTCAAGATTAAAACGCAGGATACACACCTGAGTCAAAGAAATTAGACAATTTGCATGTTGAACAATTGACATTAACTTGTGAAAAGCATTAAACAGAATGACATTCCAGAGTTATTTACGATTTTTACATCAGAGCGAAGATGTCTATTTAGAAAAATGTTTATTTATATATGCGCGTTTGTGTGTGCAATATGGTTGAGAGCCAGAGCTGTCATTCTGAGAGCATCTTAAAATTGTCTAGCTTATAAACTTATTATTATAATATTATAGCTTATCAAAATATTTTGGAAGTTGTCTCAAAATGGTTATTCCAATTTTGAAGCCTTGAACCGAAACAGACAACGCTCTTGACATTCTGTGCTTGGTGTATTTATTGTTTTGTTCCTTATCTTCATCTTTACAGAAAAAGTCCCTGGAGTCCATCAACTCTAGACTGCAGCTTGTGATGAAGAGCGGTAAATACGTTCTCGGATACAAGCAGTCTCAGAAAATGATTCGCCAAGGAAAAGCCAAGTTGGTAATCCTGGCCAATAACTGTCCTGCTCTGAGGTGCGTGTTGTTCCCTGCTAGAATATTTCTGTCAGTCTGCTGTTACCATGAAAATAATGTGTGGCCTTTTAGATAATACAGTTTTGTGAAGGTTAAAATAATTTGAATGATTCATGATGTTTTTCCAGGAAATCTGAAATTGAGTACTACGCTATGTTGGCCAAAACCGGAGTTCATCATTACAGTGGAAACAACATTGAGCTCGGTACAGCCTGTGGCAAATACTACAGGGTGTGCACGTTGGCCATCATCGACCCTGGTGTGTATTCACTGGCAAAACTGATACGACTTGATCTAGTAATTTTGTTTGCCTGTAACTTTCCCTGTCATACTGTATTGTTACTTTTTGACTAATGGGTCAATTATGTCAAAGTATCTTTATTTGTCTCCCGAGAAGAAATTAGTTTTTGGTATAAAGAGATTGCTACAAACAGATTACAACAAGACAGAACAGAGGTAAAGGGTTAAGACGGTTAAAAGACAAAAGTACATAACAGTATGGCTACACTAAGAGCTGTGCAAATAGCAAATCACCATTTGTGCAAAAGTAATATCATATGTCCATTCATATTCAATCACAGATATACAGTATATAAAGGGTTAAAAAAATTAAGACAAAAAGTACATAAAACATTTAAGGTATATCTCCATTTTTTCATAGTAAACTTATCCCTTAACTAAGACGAGCCGATACATACCTCTGTCGTCTCTGACGCGTTAGACAGTTTGATCGCACTTAGTCCAATTCATTAGGATCCAAGAAGAGAAGCGACCAAACACCTCCACGTGTTCCCTTTTTAAATACAGTTATAAGAGTAGTGTAACTCTGACCAAGAATAGTGACACAAATTAAAACGTTGCACTTTTCTAAGCGTGAAAAGTTGATCACTATAATGTATGGCGGAATACCATAAGTGCTTGGGAGCACTTCACTTCGGCGCAGTAATATCATCACTCCTGGAAAATCCTTTCCTTCTTCGGAGTTATATTACTACGCCGAGTCCATAGATAGATATGCGCAAAGTTGAAGTGCTCCCAAGAACTTGCTGTGGTATCCCGCCATTCATTATAGTAGGCTACTCAAAGAGCTGTGCATTTTCTAAAGTCTGCTTGTACAAAAGTAGTATCATGTCATGTCCCTACATAACATTCAATTACAGAAATACAGTACATTAATAAATTCGTGTTCATCGCTGATCATTTGAGCTTAATCGGAAGAGGAACAAATGAGCGCTTGTACCTATTGTATTTGCAATAGGTACTTCTGTTTCAGAAGTAGAAATCTAGATTATCTGAATGAAAACTAATATTCTGTGCATTGTAAATAAATAAATGCATTGTTCTGTAAGTAATGCCTTCCTCTCGTTTTCCCAGGCGATTCTGACATCATCAGAAGCATGCCAGACCAGCAGCAGGGGGAGAAGTAGAGCCATTCCCACCAGATCTTTATTAATAATAAAATTGGTTGAAACGGTCATTTTGGTTTTTTGGGTTATTTTTGTCTCCGCATTCGTTCAGGTTAGATTTGTTTAATGGATAAAACTGCATAAGGTGTGTGTATGTATGTATGTATGTATACATACATACATACATATATACATACATACATATACACATACATACAAAGTAATATCATATGTCCATTCATATTCAATCACAGATATACAGTATATACAGGGTTAAAAATATTACCTATATATATTGTATGTATGTGTATATATATATATATATATATATATGTATGTATGTATGTGTGTAAATAAATATATATAGTTAACTATATATAAAATTTTTTTTTAGCTATTTACTTAAACCTGTAATTCAGGGGTTCTCAAGTTTAACTCCAGTCCTCGTGACCCACTGCTCTGCATATTGTGTATGTATCCCTTGTTTAACACACCTGATTCAGATCCTCAGCTCGTTAGGATAGACATGTCTATCCTAACGAGCTGAGGATCTGAAACGAGGTTGTTGACCTTGACTGCTTTCTGCACTTCAAGACTGTCAGTTTTGTCTCACTGAATGCTCTTGTGAATCACTGAGCGTTTTATATAATATCCATGCATGTATGATATATTATGGATTTTCAGGATAATTTGACCATTGTGAGTGCACACTGCACAGAACTGAAATACAGAGCAAACATGCTAAAGACGAGTATGGGATAATTGCTTTTTTATTTTAATCTATTACGCCTAGATCAAGGAAGTATATATATATTTTTTTATATAATTACATAGTACTGATTGAATACAGCCCTTGACATTCTATGATGGCAATATTGTAGGCATTAGAAACGTGCTGCTGCATCGACATACTTTTTTTTCCTAAGGATTTTCAGATCAAAATAAAACTGTGACAGGCCTAAAGCGCTCGAGCAGAGAACACATCAAAAGCTCTCTTCAGTGAAGTGATTGCCCTAGTTTCCTCAGTCACGTGTCGGCAGTTTTTGAAGCCTACTTCTAATACCCACACAGATAAATGTAATGAGTGTGTTCAGTGAGCTTGCAAAAATTAAAAGGATAAATAGGGAACCGTACATGAGATCTCAACAGCGCTTCTGAAAAGACATCATGCAGGCTGTGTTATTCTAACGCATCACTGGACAGCATCCTTGGAATCCAAACCATCAAAAATAGGTCAGTGGATGAAGTGTATATATTGTTACCCCTTACAGTTCTGCTCATCCAGAAATAAAAGTAGGTGAATCTTTCTCTGACCATGCAAAGGTAAATGTTACCAAACCAATAATACTGGTCACTAATAATGAATAATATAATACTGTACTTAGTTTAACAATTTATTTGTCCTTTATCTTCATTTAGTCAGCCATAATAAAGAGATGCACAGCCATACTGAATGATTTACTGTAATATTTTATTGTTTATGAATAAGACATAAGCCAGTGTCAACCCAATACAGGATGTGTAACAAGACAAAGACAAACACAGCCACTCTACCTACTGACAAACATTATTCTGGATTTCTGAGAATTAATTTTTGTGATATTCATTGATAACCGTTCCATTTTCATGAGGAATATCATGACAATAATTAAAATGTACAGGTCACATTTGATACCAACAGAAAAATTTCCAAATACACAGAATACTTTGAAAATTGAGTCACGAAAACATTGCTTTCTTGAAGCTGAATCTGAGATGCTGAAATGAAGATGAAAGTTTACGCTTAGAACAATGAAAGGAAAATGGTTATATGTATCAATCTCTAATACGTTCGTTAATGCTTCTATACCTATTGTTACATGGTGATTAAATGTAAGTACTTAGTCGTTGTCAGCTATGGATACATGTTACAAAATACCCTTGCATAGCCACTGTATATAAAAATGAAAAATGTTCCCAATAACAGAAGCTTGGAGATGACTGGGAGTTACTTAAACTGAGCTAGGTGCTAATCTACTGTCGGCAGTAACGTAATTTACTTTTAATTTGTCACAATTACTGATTAACACCATTCACAGACAATAATATTCATATGTGCAAAAACATTGCAGTCTGCAGCCACAGATTGTAACCTAATGAAAATGACAGAAAAGTTATCCTACTTCTCTAAAAAGGAGTATGAAACTTCAACAAATGACAAAAAATATTTCCTTACACATAATTCTCATTTATTCATTTGAGCACTGTCCTCGTTCAATGAACATTTAGATCAATTGAAATTTGCGGCATATTGATTATCACAAAATAAATTTATAAAAAAAATCAATTAACTTACAATGGAAGTGAATGGGAATTTTAAAGCAGAAATGTGAAGCTTCTAATTTTACGAAAGCATTCATATTTCTGTGTTTTAAGCAGTTTAAGATGCATGTTTAAATCGTTTTATAGTCAATTTAGCATTTTAGGCAGTACGTCATGGCAAAGAAGTAGTAAAATCGGATATAATCACATTTTTTCACACTAAAATCATATTGTTTAGGTGTACTATTGAAATAACATTTACGGATGGCCCAATTCACTTCCATTTTAAGTGCCTCACTTTAAACGTGGCCACATTACTGACATTTTTTAGCAAAAAGTCTATTGACTATATTGTCAAATAGTGTAGTGATGCATGAAACAGCTCACAGAGAAGTCGCTTTAAAAAACAAATAACTTTCTGTTCATCAACGCGTTAAATTCGCATTACGAAGTTAAATCTGTTGCGAAATCTGCGAAGGAAAATCGTTCGTCATCACAATCGTGTGGATTCCTATTGAAACAGTAAATGTGACCGCACCTTAACCCAGATTTCTGTACACATCTGATGTGTACAAACTGGGCCCCTAAAGGTATACATTTCAGATGCTTTTGCGTTCTCTCACAGGAGTTTTGCGTTCCCCAATAAACTTTGCGTTCACTTCCAAAACCTTTGCGGCCCTCTGAGTTTATCAATTTTAGCAAAGTTTGAGAATGCAAACATTTTGCAAGCGAACACACATTTTTTTTGGAGATTTCAACCATTTTGCAAGCGAATGCAACATTTTTCAGGGGAACGCAAACATTTCGAAAACGAACGCAATTTTTTTAAGGGAAATCACGAACATTTTGCAAGCGAACAGAATCGTTAAAACGTTTCAAAATCTACTTGACTTCTCATCTAAATCAGAGTAATCATGTATATTAAGTGTATAGAGCTTTGTAACTGTTCACAGCAGGAACAACTGGTCCTTGCAACATCTAAGTAATAGATTTGTTAAAAAAAACTAAATTAACAAATTATTGCATTGTGTATAAAGGAAGACTTGAAAGATTTCACTTTGTTAAATTGTGTACCATCGCTTGTTAATTTTTTTTAAACAACTAATTTAGTTATATTCTAAACCAGAGTTCAAATTTCGTTCATTTCGTACAGTACAAAGAAATTAAAGTGAAAATGCCGGCTTCTTACATTCAGTACACTTCTAGGTAATTCCCATTTAAAAAGTGCTCTTACGTAACTCCCGTTTTTATCATGCACGCTGCATTCAAATCTCAGGTATATCAGTAGACGACAACACTACTGAGAAGTTCACAGTATTAAAAAGGCCAGTGACACACATAATCGCCGAAAGTGCAAATCAGATTGGAGCTGACACACAGCATTGGGTTGCCAGGACAGCTGGGTAGCCTTGTCGAGGGAAGGGCGTCTCAAAGTCATACTGCTGCCTCCAGAGAGGAGAATTACGTCACACAGCGACACACAGGAGACCGGGCAACGGAATGGGCTATTGTGACAAGAGATTGTTTCTTTGGAGAAGGTTTGGGGGCAGCGTAATAAGAAATCAGTGCGATTCTCAAGCCGAAACGTACTGGGGAAGGGGGATCCTTCGGTGGAATGGCGATCGCCTCTTCATAGGGTGGGAGTAGTACCTGAAATTAATGCAGTAAAATATTAGTAAAAGCTTTCCTTATATAACATGTTTCCCCATTTCTTCTGTGTGCTATATTCGTAGACGAATCAAGAATAAGTTCGCGCTGTAGCAGTTAGCACACATGCTAAAGACACGTTAGCACTGTTTGCGATGAACATTAGCTTGCTTCTAACTGAATACTGTGCGGTTTATACTATAAACTATTAAAGCTACACTGTGTGATTTTTAACCCCATCTAGCGGTGAAAAGGTATATGACCATCCAGTGAATATTAGTTTCTGTTCCTCTCAATTCCGATTTCGTTTTAACTCCTACGGTGGCCAATGTAGTCCAAGATTAACAAGGCTTCCAGTTCAACCTCGTCCATGAGTGTTAACTCAAACGTAAACGCAAAAGGCGAAGCTTGAATTAACGGGTATGTCCCTCTTTGGCTAATGTACATTCAAGATGGAGGGGCAACATGGCGACCGACATTAGAACCCCTTACCCGTATGCATTTTTAATGGCACATTATACACTCATGAGAATACTTTATTACTTGAATGAAGTAAATATACATTAATGAGCACATATATTTTTCAGAGTTTTTAGCTAGGAATAAATTAAAAGAGTTACACAGTGTAGTTTTAAAATAGTATGTAAAATAGCACATTAATATGCACAATAAAAAGTTTTAAAGAGTAGTTAGCTATTCATTTGACAACTATCATAGTCTTGGAAATTTAAATTTTAGATTAAAACTCAATTTTTGGAATAACACATCAAATAACTTGCATAATGAGTCAAAAAAGAGGTTTAAGATCTCATGTCTGATATTACTTCTAGTTTATTTTGTCACCTTGGACATGGTGGTGGAGAGCCTTGCATTGTGAAATACATATTTTTATGCAGCCACGCACATAGAATTTGTTCTAAAACTTAAATTAAGTCACCAAAATAATACATTTGTGAGCATGTTAACAAATGCATTAATTTGTAGCCATAATATCTATATTGCATGTTAGTATACATACTATATACTGAATAAATAGTAGCACAGTAGTATGTATGCTGAAATAGCCATTGAGATATGGTGCTCATGTGGAAAATTCAGGTTCGAATCCTGCTTGCCCCATGCCCAAAAACCCCTTTTCACCTTTATCTTCTTATCTATTTTCTCTCTACAGTCTCCTGTTGCTTTGCTAGTCATTTGTAAACCACGGCCGAGACATTTTTAAGCCACTCTGGATAAGAGGGTCTCTTTCACCCTGTTCTGTCACTGCAGAGAAACGTTAATCCTCCCTGTCTAAAAAAGGCCAACCAAAATTCGGAAAGCCCACATTCTTTGTTTAGGTACTGTAATGGAAAGATGAGCTAATTAGTAATATGGTCATGAATGCCCTGAGAGAATCACGTTCGCACCTTGTCAGGATGGCTGAAATGCATCAACCGAGCGGATTTTAAATGAACCGAACAAGTGTGGACAGTTAAGCAACGGCCTGCAGCTGAATAGTGAAAAAGCCCTATGTTTCTCAATGGCCTTTTACTTCTATTCTTTCTGTCTCTTTTTAATGCATCTGAACACTCATTATGCTGGAAGGACATTCAGCTGAGTGACCCGGGCAATCCAATTAGTCTGATCATCACCCACCCCAAAAAATACAAATTATTTTATACATGCATACATACATACAGATAAAACGCACATCTTGAATGCACTGAAAGTCACTTTAGATAAAAGCGTCTGTCAAATGCATTAAATGTAACTCTTGCTATATGTGTGTTGTCAGTGACTGGAGGGCTGTGAGGGTCAACAGAGCAGCAGGACAGATAGACAGAGACAGTAAGACAGGATTTCTTCTGGCAGACAGTAGTGGATTAGAAGCACAGCACAGTGCCCTCTCTAATGCCCTCCATAAACACTGACTCAACAATACTGAGGGCACGAGGAGAGCGTCATCATTCATGATCCTGCTGCGATGCACATCAGAACATCCCCTATAGCTGTGCAAAGATAAACTCTAGCAGGCTACATGACTGTTTCTTATGACTGAATTATGTGTACCAGGAACTGAGAACTGGATGATTTTATTTATCTGTGTTAATGTTTCATGACCATTTATATTTTTTTAGCTGACTAATATGCAGCATGACTGGAGTAGCATTTTTGAATCAGCTTTTATTTCTATATTTGTTAGTTTTTATGTTAATTTTAGTTTTTCTTTGTGATTTTGTTATCTGCTTTTGTCCTTTTATTAGTTAGTAAACAATTTATATATATATATATATATATATATATAAAGAATCTGAATCTAAACAAATGTTAAATATATATACATTCAAATATATATAATTTATTTTTTTATTTTGATTTTAATGTAATTTAGATGTTACCAGAATAACTTTGTTTTTATCCAGTATTTTGTTTATAAAAATATAAACCTCACATGTATATGGTAATAATAAAGCTAGGATGAATTATTTGGGGCCTCCTCAAATGTACTAAAAGAATCATACATAGAATTACTAAGGAATTGGATTTTTTAAATGGAATCAGAATTTGAAACTGAATAATCAAACTCAATAGGATTCCAATTCCTAATCACGCTACCACTACAAGAGTTTTGGTTCATAAGATTTTTTTTTTATGTATTTTTGAATTTATCTGATTAAAAATACAGTAAAAACAGTAAAACTGTGAAATATGATTTCAATTTAAAATAGCTTTGAAAATAAAATACATTTCCATTTAAATATATATTTAAAATGCAATTTAGTCTTGGAGCCATTTTCTTTTATTATTAATAATGTTGAATACAGTTGTGCTCCTTAATATTTTTGTGGAAACCATGAAACACTTTTTCGTAGTATTCTTGAATAGAAAGTTCAAAAGAACAACATTTATTTGAAATAGAAAGATTTCTATTTCATATTTCTTTGTAACACTGTAAACATATTTACAGGCACTTTTGATCAATTTCATGCATCTTTGCTGAATAAAAGAGAACAAACCCCAAACCTTTGAACGGTATTATAACAGTTGTGAATGTAAAGAAACAAAACAGTGTACGTTGAAATAAACCCTTGACTTACTGTAGTGTCATTTGTGGTGACATAAACCAAGACCTCTGTAGTGTTTCTTCCACTGACGTATCTGTAGCAGTTCCAGACACAGGCAATAAGGTAAGCCTAAAGAGAAAGAACAGCCGTTGATGCTAAATAAAACACCATCATAAATCATGCGCATATGGCTTAGCAATAAAAATAATGAGCCACAGATACAGTGCTTTATATATTTTTTATAAAAAGAACATGAGACAAATAACATCTTTTTCCCTATATTTAATGGGCAAAAACTGGTCACCTTTCTTTCTTTTTTCACTTCTTCCCATTTTTAACCATAACCTCAGCTATTTGCTGTTATATTTAAGGAACTGTTAAATGAGTCCAATGCCTACTAATCTAAAAACTGTTGACCATATCTGCTATTTCTGGCCATATTAAACCTTTGGTTGCATTTACAATAATGTTAATTCATATTGCTTTAGACAGATCACAATGCAACAAACAACCTATTAGACTGTCATGCATGCAGCATGGGGATGCAAGCTAAGAAGTTAATTTTAGCACACTGTGTTTATCCCAGAAGAGTAATCTGCCTCTCTCTAATGCGCGCAGGCTGTCATAAAGCCATTTGTATCACATCTGAAGTCCTCTGGAAAAGTTCAGGCTTCTAGAAGGACAACACAGTGTTCGCCTGAAGCACTAGTCATCTTACAGTGCATCACATCTAGCTATAGCGAACCAAAAATGAACTGGCAGATCAAAACGAAGGGAAAGTACAGTTGTTTAGCATTACCTTAAAGGCTAAGATGCATCCAACAAAGAGAAGCACTGCTAATACTAGGCACATGTTGTTTGTGGACATCAAGTCTTCTTTGTATGGAAAGGTCCCAGGCTGTTAAAACATAATGACACATCGAGTCACCAACAGAATCATAATTTGCAATATCAAAAACTCAAAGTTATGAGATCCTTACCAACTGCTGAAGATAGTCCTGGATAGTGTTGGGGTAAACAACAACACTTATTGCTACCAGTGTGTTAAGAGCAAAGTCAAAGATCTGGTAGCAGAAGAAAGGGATGATCCATGCAGCATGTTGCTGAAAAATAGAAAAAAATAAATCATTTTACTACTCGTGCACAAACCAATTTTTTGCAGAATCAGAATGAGCTTCAAATGATCCTTAAATGTTTGTATTCACTGTGAAGAAATAAAGTCTTATGGGTTTAGAACAAAATAATGGTGAGTAAATGATGGATGAACTTTAATAAGTTAATAGTCAAACCTTATATGCACCATAGGTTGCCATTCCACAAATCATAATCATCAGCAATGAGATTGCAGCAGCGATACACATGTCTGTGGAGGAAAGACAAACCACATCAGATCATGTATTCATGCACAATGAATATTGAATTTAACGGCCGATTTGTACCATCTAGGATTGGGTAAAGATATAGGAAGAAAGATTTTTCAATTTCAGTCTGAAATCAAATAATATATTTAATTAAAATCCTTTTAAAGCGAGAAGAATTTCACCAAACATTATTTTGCTGCCCAGCAAATTTTACCCTTTAGTCGAGTATCAACTGAGCTCACTAAAAAAACTTGGTTTACCAAATTATGTTTTGAAAAAATGTTAAAGAAAATGTTACGTAGTGTTCATGTTAATTAAACGTAAATATTACATTATATGCAAAGTTAGATTACCTCCTTTTAAGGTTCAAAGATATATCTAATCAAAAGTAAACTCAAAATGATGTACATGTAATAAAAAATGAACTCAAACGATTTATATCTAAACAAAAATTAACCTGAATCGACATTAACTCAAATGTAGATTTAGTCAGGTAAACCAAATAAAATACAGATCAGACTGAACTGAATGAAGAAGACTTTGCGAATCAGAAAGAATCAAATAAAATGTAAATTGAGATTGTTAATCAGATAAGAAAATTTGTGTCAATGCTCAGAGCTATTAACAAACTGGAAATTACATCTATGTAAATTAAATTGTTATAGTGAAATACTATGTATTGAAATTATAATGAAATGCACTGAAATAGATTGTGTGTAAATTGTAATAAATGTTATTTATGCATTGACATTTTTATGAAAATACATTGAAATATATATATGAAGATTGTAATTAATTGTATTCATTAAAATTTGAATTATGCATCACTTAAATCGTCTGTTGGTAAACCCCTCTGGTAAACTCTGACCATGAATGCTTATGCTGGCATTCTAAATGATTAATGTATGAACAAACTTACTAATTTATCAGAAAAGGCTAGAGACTGATATATGAGCCAGTCACATTGCCTGTCTGAGTTAAAATTTTAGTAGTTCAGCCTAGTGCACACAAGACATTACAGGCACTCATGAACTTAGTTACCTGACCTACAATCTATAGTACTGAATTAGCCAAAAATATGCTTTACGGATAATAATACAGCCTAATAAGCACATAGTGGAGGAAAACAAGTAGCTAACTTCTCTAGTTTCTAGAAAGGAGACTGTTTGAACACACTGGCAACAGGCAGATTTCTGGCCTTTTTTAGGGAATATCTTCTATTATCAATGAACATTAAAGAGGACCTATTACATATATTTGTAATGACGTGATGTCACGCCCATGGATGCATAATCCACACAAAATGGGAATCACTTTGTAAATGTGGTTGAATTCTACAGGATTCTATGAAATATGTGAAAAATAAGGTGTTTTTTGAACATACAAGCATTAAAAGCTATTCTATCAGACCCCAAAAAACAAAATCTAGACTTTGTTAAAGGGCATAATATGGCCTCTTTAAATATACAGTTCAGTCAATGGCTAATATTACAGTTTTTCTAATCTCTGACACTTCTGAATGAGACACTGTCTATAAAATTAATTTGAGATGCTCCAGCTCTCAGGACTGTAAGTAAATTGAGAGCACTGGTCTTTGAAATAGCTCCCTCCACATAATCTCCTCCATATGTTAAAGTACACTCAACCGTCTACTGCAGCGCTTATTACAAAACAGGCTTCATATAACAGAGGCCAGATGCAAAGCAGCCCAAACCAATTACAGGGAATCATAGTTTGAATCCTGCTGATGAGAGTCAGAGCCAGAATCTATAGCAGTGCTGATCCCACCAGGAAATACGATAGCAGTCTTTGAGTTCTTGCTGAACTTAAAAAGTTGATGCTGATCTGTTTGTTCATACTGGCATTGAATAACTATGGGAGATTAAATGTCTCAAACGTACTTGCATCGTCCATGACGTCCAAATCCGTGCCGAGTTCGGAGCTGGTGAGGTGGTAGTGGTACTGGACGGGGTCATTAAGAGCCGACAGCAGGATTAACAAAACCACAGCATTGATGAGCTGAAAAGGACAGAGAATAAATACTGTTATACATACATATAACAATATAGATTTTTAGAAAAAATTTTTTTAGGCAAAAGCAAACAGGATCAGCAGAAAACAGCAATCTTATGTTTTAAAGTATAAATTGAGTTGTGGAATAAATTGCTCCGATTAGACGTATTCTGATTAACAAAGTTTATTGTTTAGTTTATTATTTGGTATTTGGATATTTTAATAATGTTGTTCGCAGTATAGAAATACAGGGCTACTGTGTTCGCATAATTCACTTTCATAATACATGCCACATAATTAAAATGATAGTATTCTAATAAACACACACACACATAATATATATTTGTGTATTATTACACACATAATATTATAACATAATAATAATAATATTCATGTTTAAATAATTCTTTATAATATATATAGTGCTGTTTGACTTTGCAGACCAAACAAAAGACCAATCAATCATATTATGCCATTAGCTCCACGTGAAGGACGTTTATATTTAATTAATCCGTGACACACATTTCCTTTATCCTCATATCCTCATTGTCTCTTATGTTTTGTCTGTGGAAGCATTTTCCTGTCTGTGTCAATAAACGTCACTGTAGTTTTTAGGTTAATGAATTCTGTAGTTCCTTGCAATGCAGAAGAAACTAGAGGTTACCAGAATATTCCACTGTTTATCTCCTATATTTAGGTCTTTGTTTGGACACAGTTCGATAAGACAACTTTCTTTAGTAACAGTTTCAAGCATAAGACCAAGGATCCTTTTTCTATTTATACTATGCAAAGAAGCTCTAGTGTCTAAAACAAGTCTCAACTAGGAGGAAGCACGACATCCTTCATGGGAGCAATTACGCGTTGTTAAACAAGAATCACTTAGTGGTTAAACTGTCATTCTTAGATTTTCTCTTTCATAATCTGTCAGCTGTGTTGCAATCAGCACAATGACATTATGAATCATAAATGCGCGTGGAGAATTTTGAACATCCAGATTAAGGCATGCAAAAAAATTCTGTCTAACAATATTATAACGACCATTTAATAATTTTAGAAAAATACTTTCAATTAGAATTCTGCACACATTTATAATTTACAAACAATATTCAAAAATAGTTTGTGCTAGTTATTTAAAAATAAATAAATAACGTTACATATGTTATTTTAAATAAATCGTCTTTACTCACCATATACCAGATGCCCAGGATAATGGTGCCCGTCCGTACATGACAACACAGGCAGCAGCTGGTCGTGTACCATCTGTCCCACGGCGAAATCATCATCATTCCGTCCAAAAACTGCACGACTAGTGCATGTGTCTTTATCTTATATTATAGATTTATTTTTAAATAATTCGATGGATTTTCTTTTTCTTTTCTTTTTTTTTTTTTTTTTTGCTGCTACAGCTCACCGTCGCAGTTCAATCCTGTGTTGCTTCCGTTTCCCGTCCCGTTTGTTCCCTACCGCTGCATTAATCCAGCTCATCTCCACAACACGTGACCAGAGGGGGATTTGGTGTGACGTCAGGGGCCCTCTGGTGCAATTCGCTCTACCACACCAAGTCATTTGACTGCAGACGTCACGCAGGGAAGTCAAAATTTGGGTTTATTTTTGTTGTGTGAGAAAGATTATGTAAAACATTTAGGAAGAGACAGTTATGCATGATTTGACCTTTTGTGAGAACAATATTGTCATTCTACATGGGGCAAGTTGTCACAGTGGAACCTATTATTGGTTTATATATAAGGAAATAATAAACAAAATAGTAAAAATTTGAAGGATTTTGACCAACAAATACTGTAAATAATAAGCTGTATTAAATGTATAACATTTCAAACATTAATAAAAAAAATCCCTAAATTATTTTATAAAAATACCCTCTCTTGAACTTTCCATTCATCAATGAATCCTATGAAAAAAATGTCAGTTTCCACAAAAATATTAAGTATATTAAAACTGTTAAGTATAATATTATATATATATATATATATATATATATATAAAGTATATATATAAAACTGTTTTCAACATCATTATAATGTTTATAATCAGAATATTATTATGAAAGTAGGCTAAAATATATAATCAAATAGAAAACAATTTAAATTGTAAAAATATTTCATAATATTAGCTACTCTTTTAACATTCAATAAAAAACAACAACATGAAGAATATAATATAGTTTATCTATTTGTCATGTTGGCAAATCAGAGCACAGTTTGAGATATGTTTATCCAGATTCAGCCTATTATGAAACTCCACAGATGACATAACTGGGGTCCTTTTTTAATCACAAAAGCTTTCCTTTGTCTCCATTTGCTCTTGGCAAACGTGGTTGTATAAATTATTGAGATGATCTCACTTATTTTTTTATTTTTTTTGATCGACATATATTTAAACCTTTTTTAGTGACAAAACTATCCCTATAGTGACAGGCGATACACATGGATATGAGAAACGCAAATAAAAACTGGAGCAAACATGTCTTCGGATGCAGACTTATTCCCCCGCTTGCTTACAAAAGTGTTGATAATCTCTAGTGAGATTATATGAAGGGATTCTGTGTTGATGAGGACAGGGCATGCTCTATGTGACAGAGGAGAAGAGCAGATGGGCCATACCAGTGAGACAGTGTGTGTGTGTGTGTGTGTGTGTGTGTGTGTCCGCTAAGCCTCTGTGGGCGGCAGCTTCATCACTGCATCAGGGGATTTACAGCTCTCAGCCAAAATAAGAAAGTTTAACAGATACAAATCAACATGGTGGCTGTACAAAGAATGAAAAGTTCACTGTTTTTTTTATATATATATCTCTAGAGTGTTTATTTGTTCTTTAGCCGTAAGTCTGGGGTAAAAAGTTTTGTTGTGTTTGTTTATAAATTTGTAGTTTTTCTATTTATTTGTTTTAGCCATACAAGCTTTTTTTTCTTTTACTTAAATTACTACACTACCATTCAAATGTTGGGGGTCATTAACATTTGTTTTTGTAGGAAAATAATACTTTAATTCAGCAATGCCACTTTAAATTGCTCAAAACTAACAGTAAAGACATGTATAATGTTAACAAAAAAATTATAATAATAAAAAATAAAAGATTCAAAGAATTTTGAAAATAAAGTATCACAGTTTCCATAAAAATATTAAGATGCACAAGGGTTTTTAACATTGATAATAATGGTCGGTCATTATATTAGAGTGATTTCTGAAGGATCATGTGACATTGAAGACTGGAGTAATGATGCTGAAAAGCTCTGACATCACAGGGATGAATTTCTTTTGAAAACCAGTTATTTTAAACTGTAAAAAAAAATATTTTAGAATAGCCTACTATTTGACTGTATTATTCTATCAAATTGAAGAACAAATCAATGGAATAGGATTAATGTGCCACAGATGCAAAATGAAATGAGAAACAGGCAGGAGAGTCAGTTTTATACACGGCATGCATCATTCAGCATCTAATCTAGTGAAAACCAACAAATCTATATTGTCTAGTAGTATATTTTTCAAGTGCATGCTTTTGTTAGATTAAATAATAATAATAATATAAAACACTAAAACAATTTTAAAAAGAACTGCATTTCTTTAACGTTTGGATCAGATAACTGCATGTATTTTTAGGAAGAACATTGCTGTGGTTGTGCTTCGGCCCTGCGTGATTGTGTGGATGAATATGGTTCTTTGTCCTTTTGCTCATAAAACTGAAAGACTGACTACAGGGCCAGAAATAACCAGTGTAGATGGACTGACTAGCTGAAGAACGTTACTGGAGCTTTACCCATTAATACACACGGTACTTCGTTGAAAATAAATTCCAGCACACACAGCGCTAAAACCATAATAATATGACCCTTCACAACAGATAATGCTTCACAATGAACTCTGTTAGATAGCAACATATGGCAAGTTGCTATCTAACTATCTATCTAAGAGCAACACATTCTTTGCCAGCAAACTCTCCTCCGTTTTTTTAACGGCACTCCACAGAGGTTCAAAATTTCTTGCTGACGTATGTATGTAATTGTCTGCAAAAACCATTCCCTCAGGTCTAATATTACCTTAATTAAAGGGATAGTTCACTTTGAAATTATTTTTTGATATGTTAGCTTACCTCAAGGGCATCCAAGAGGTGTCGTTGTTTCCACAGTATTTTCAATTTCGACATTTTTCGGTCAAACTCGGGGTTTTCTGTCAGTCATATAATGGAGTTTTAGGGGTCCACCTCAAAGAACATGCACAGAGAAGTCCAAATTAAACATGATTTAAATGTAAATGTAAGTACACATTGATGGCCTAAGACACGAAACTAGAGGTTTGTGTGAGAAAACGAACAGTATTTATATAGTTTTTACCTCCTTTTAACAGCCGTCGAACTGATCTGAATCAGATGTCCAACTGAACCGAACTGAACCGTATCCAGACGTTACGCCGGAAGTGATCTCTCGCGCGTCAAAGTCACGCATTGTTTACACGGAGATTTCGGAAGTTTTACCTTTCACTAAACATATTTAGATATATCGAAGTAATCAGGGAAATATAACACTTTGTGAAAGGATTGATGTATTGACTCATTTTTATCAATTTTGATCAAAAAAAGTTAAAGTAGATTTAAATTAATGCTTGCAATGCAGCAAAATAGTGTAACCTTGACTTTAGAAATGTTGTGAACCTAAATATTGATGGGTAAATAAAGATTACAATATGCTGTGTTTGCAGTCTAAAGATGGATTAAGAAAAGGCTGATAACTATTCATATATAATGACTAACTGAAATTCCGCATGAAAATATTATGACTATGGTGTGGGTGTTTTGAGCAGATTGGATACTTTTAAACTATAATCATTACATTTCTTAAATATAAAATACACTTTATGGAGTTCAAACGGCATTTTATTTTACTTAACAAATCAGCAGCTCAATAAGCTCAAATAGCAATCTTCTTTTATTTAACAAATCAACATAGAAATATTGCATTGACTTAAGTAAACATGATCATTCTTAAATTCAGAAATTTGTAGAAATACATCATTTGAGTAACCTCTAGAATGATAAACTAAGGCAGGCATCCGATGATAGACCACAGTCCCTCAAAAACACATGATCTACTGACATTTACAAAAAAAAACCATGGGCAAAACACCACTAAGTCAACCCAAATATGAATAAGCATTTTATCCCCCCTCCCACATCCATTCATCATCATCATCATTCATTAAAGCCTATTTACAGTGAGTGGTACTTGCACAGGTGGACAGTAAATCAGGACGTTGTTCATCACTATATAATGGTTAAGTTCATGCAAGTGCAACACTGACATCAATCAAATCTGAAACGAAAGGTAACGCCAAACCTGCTAAAAAGACTAGAAAATGAGGAAGAGAACAGAAAGCATACACTTTAAGTATAGATTAAGGCAACAGATTCCTGATACTGATACTGTTTAGTGTCATGGAATTAAAGCTGCGCTAATAATCATCAACTTTCCCAATCAAAAATCACATAAACCTACTAACTTACTCAGTCAAAAACAAACATGAACAAAAATGTAATGTTCACATTGCGCAAGAAACAAATAAGTAAATACACTTGGTATTTTACAACCTTCAGCACAGTGCAATTACAAAGAGTTTTACCATATAAAAAAGCCCTTAAAGTACTATACATATGGCGTGGCTTTTTTTATTCTTAGTTTGCAGGAAATAAAGCATTAGTCAACTAGTAGTTGATTAAAAAGGGAAGAGTTGTAACTCTACACATCTCCAAGATCCACATACCCAGTTACATGGGTAAAAAACACATACCGGTACTCAGGACGGAAGAAAGGCTTTAAGAAAATAGGTTTAGCATTAAAAAAATTCTCTGTAAAATAACTGTTCTCTGGTTTTCCACCACAGCGATCTAGAGGATTACAGTAATTCACCTCACAGAAGAACTGCTGCTGGAGGAGACGCGGGCTCACAGCGCCTCTCTGTGGCTTCCAACAGGAACCGCAACACTTCAGCAACTGCTGGACAGCAAAGTGCAATTCAGCAGAACTAAAGTGCCACAGGAACAGTAATAGATGGAAGAAGTTGATTTCCCAAAATGATTTCAACCCTCCAAGTTCAAAATCAATTAAGCATCTGTTGGAAAATAATGATCATGAATGTTTTGCTCCACTGAAAGCATGTCTGATATTAACAAACCTCAGTGTGGCGTAATAGTGCACATAAGTAGTGTTCCAGCCCACGGACTGCTCACCTTTACTCTATAGTTTTCATTTTTTTTTTTTTTCTTTTTTTTTTGCTGAGTTCTTCCAACTCAGTTTTGTTTCTATTTTGGATTTTATCTTAAAAGCACAGTCAACTTTTCAGTATAAAATTCTGTACTGTGGAATTATTGCATAAACAATCTATTTGCATAAACTATCCTGGATTTTATTCACAGTTCATGTTTCTCTCCTGGCTTTTTTCTTCTGAACTTGCTTCCAGTGGTTCCCAATTCTGATCAGATATCTCTGTGGGAGCAAAAATGAATAAAAAAAATAAAAAAAATAAAATTGTATAAATATTAAATACATAATAATATATTTCAGCTAGATCATCATACATTATTAATGTTATACTACAACATCCCAAAGTCAAATCTGAAAGTGTAAGACTTAAGGCAGCAGTCTGGTGTTTTTTTCTTGTTCGAAATCTGCAATTGCAGTCATTCCGAAATTATCAACTTTACGCGAGTTGTACTTTCACACCCTTGACACGGCACAGTGTGTGGATGAACACGATGTTTGAGGAAACTGCGAGGCTTTCAGTCACTGCGCCAGCGTCGATACTGGCATTCAGAATAACAGATTATTCTTTTTGGAAGTATGACCAACATAAGACAACACATTAGTGTAGTCTACAGTGTGGCGAGTTCCAACATATGTAGCTGCGACAGAGCAAAATATAGTGCATTTCAAAATAAAATTATTTCATCTGCAAAACGTTTTTGAAAATGGCCGATACCGATAACCATAAAAATGTTTAATATTCGGCGCAATAATCGATTCGACCCCTAATTACAAGCTTACCGCTTTGAATCAGAGCTAAGGCAGATAGTTTTGAACACTGTATTTCTCAAATATATATTTTGGTTAATTTTTAACCCCCCCCAAAAAAAGCTACTGACTGCAGCTTTAAAGTTTTATTTTTGTATTTCTTGTGGTGAGAAAAGCGTGGATACATTAAATACAAACAATATTCTGAAATTATGTATAATAAAAATTTTTTTTTAAAAAAGGCTTTTGGACCTGTGTGTGCTAAAATGCATTTCCCTCACACATTATATTGATGGTAAAGACGACTAATTATGCCCTTTTACAAAGTATTAATTCTGTTTTGGAGTCTTCTAGAATGTATATTTAATGCTTGAATTTAAAAAAAAAATGTTGGGTTTAGTTCCTTTCTCTATGAAGCCTCGCCTGCCGAAAAGGGCAATGTGCTCTGATTGGTCAGCTGGACCAGAATGTTGATGATTGGGCAATGCTTTGACCAACTCAACTATGTCTCACCCCTTTTTTCCAGTATGCCTTGGAGAGAAATTATTTGAATTTATTATGTCATATATGTTCTCAAAAGAAAACTCAAGGTGTTTCAGGGAGTTGAGAAACAGTGCTTACTGATATAGAGATTTCTGAAACAGGGACATCACATACTGAAAAAAGCATAATATGCCCTATTTAAACATTCTCACTAGATTCACCATTTCATGTGTGATTTACTCACTTGAAGACTGTGGAGGGATGTTTTGCTTGGATCCCTCATCCTTTGGAACATGAGGATGAAGCTTGACAGTCACACCTTCTTGAGTCACCTTATAGAGGAACATACAATTTGGTCAGTCATGCAGAATTCACAAAGTGTTGACGTTTAGGCATTAATATGTTCGATTCTCAGTTTATTTATGATTTTTACCTTAGCGGTTGAAGCTTCTTCCTCTGGTCTCTTCTTTTTCTTTCGTCTCTTAGATTTTCCACTTCCTGCAGGATCTGCCTGGTCCTTGTCATCATTTGATTCCTGCAACCAGAACGAACAAACATTTAGCAAAGTATACTAAAAGTACATTTATAATATTATAACTTAGGGATGTGCCCAAAGCCAAATACCTTAATAGGAAAGGCACAGATAATGGCTTCAAAACAAAAAATGAATTCAACCAAATAATAGAAAAAATATGAAAATATTCAGAATATATTTAGCACATTCATTTCTTGTGTTTGTCAAATCACAGGCGAGAGCATAGCACAATATTATGCATAAACTTCAAAAATCACTATGCAATATAATGCATGTAAGAAGTGAATGAGTGTAAACTGAGCACAAATGAAATAACTCCATTGCGGTCTCAGAAATCAGAGCTTAACGAGAGTAATATCAACTAAGATACTGAATCATACATATTTTCTTCTACTTAACGTAGTGTATTTAAATTATTTAAAATGAATTTAATAGGCATAGTACGATCAGAAAACAAATAGCCGCATTGCCGTCTCTTAAAAAACAGCTGTCAAGAGTAATATTAATTAAGAATATTTAAGTAATATTATTTTCTACAACTTGATGTTTCTTTTTAAATGTTTTAATCCTTGTATGATAATGATAGGCTAGTACTATTTCTCTGTAAGATGGCAAGCATTCAAGTATTCTTTATAATTTTTTTTCAGATTTGCATTTTTTGTATGCAAAAGTAAAAGTAGTTTTATTGATTATTAACAACTAAAATATTTCGTACAATTTCCATGGCTCTAATCAGCCATTTTATATAGTCCAACTCGTATATAAAGTTAAAGGACGTAAAAACTTTTTTTTAACATTTAGTAATCAGAAGATATTTAACTCTTGGAAAGATCTTTGAGGCAGGTCTCCACCTTGGGTCGCCTGAAGCCCAATTTCAGACAGATATTAAACAGTCTTCCCAAATAAGTTCAACTTCTGGTTAAATCCCCACACACTTCTAATTTTATCTAAATACAGAATCATTTTTACAGATACATATTCAAATATTTGCTCCACCGCACACCCCAAATTATAACTGTTTTTATACCACAATTGGGATGGAAACTGGAATCTCTTTCAAAGCAGGAGCATCAACTTTGGGCTCATAATTCCCCCATAACTCAACTGGAGCGTTCCAGTTCGGAGCTTTGGGTCCACAGCGGAAAGACCATCTGAAATCACACGGAGACACAGGAAATGTTAATAGTCCTTTATGATACATCTACAATCATTTAGAAGTTTATGGTCAATGATTTTGTTTTCTTCAAGGACACATAGAATTCATCATCAGTAAATACTTTTTAATAAGATCTCTGATAAATATTAGGCATCACAACAGTTTTTAACATTGATAATCATAAATGTTTCTTAATCACCAAATCAACATATTAGAATGATTTCTGAAGGATCATGTGACACTGAAGATGTATTTTTGATCAAATAAATGCAACCATTGTGATTTAAAAAAAAAATCTTACCGAACACAAACCGACATTTTGTATTAAAATGTAATTAGAAAATACAGTCTCTCATTTCTGAGTCTAAATAAGTTTTGATCTTACTGGAGCTGGACCATTCATTGTCAGGGGCGGGTGTATTGTCCCATTTCCCTATTTCAATGTTCGGTTTAGTCCAAGTCTCTCCACCTGTAAAACACATGGGAAAAGATGATTCATATTTGTAGTGTTTATTAGCATACAAGGACAAAATGAAACAAGAACGTCCTCTTGGTGAAAATAAAAGGTTACACATACCTGATGGGTTCATTCTAAGCATTAAGTTCACTGGGTTTGGTTCTGCCTTAATTCTTCCATCCAAACTAGTCCATGCCCCTGACAAATAATAGACAGCATATTTATCCATTATTTTATTATTGTAAAATTGAAAAATATTTGACTTGATAAACCAAACTGCTCATTTGCAAAATATAAAAGTACTGTGATAAAGGTTTGGTTACTATGCTTACCATCTTAATATACAATTAAGTCAAGTGTAATAACCCCAGCCAAGGTTTGAATTTATTGGAACTACCATCTAATAATTTACTACACATAAGAAGAAACTCCAAGCTCTTTCACAATTACCTGAAAGATAAAAACCCTCAATTGCAGCCATAACGGTTATAAACTCAAGGCAAGGTCATAAACAAGTGTGATCTATTACCTTCTGACTCTATTTTCCAGGTGGAATTATCACGGTTCTTTTGCCCAAGGGTCTTTCTCCCAGTAGACCACTTCTCGTTGTTTAAAGCGTTTGTTTGCGTCGACTTCACAGGCTCCTCCATTAACCTCCACCGTTCACAGAGGTCACATCATTATAGTTAGACGTCACTAAAGAAAAAGGTGATATTTGTAAGGTACTGTATATTCTGAGTGACACGGTTCAAAGTTTAAGGTCGCTAAAATGTTTTTAAAAGAAAAAACTCTCTGTGTCAACAAATAATGCATTTGTTTGAGCAAAAATACATTCATGCATAGTGCAGTTATATTGCATAGTGATTTTTGAGGTTTATGCATAATATTGTGCTATGCTCTCGGCTGTGCTGAATATATTCTGAATATTTTTATATTTTTTTCTATTATTTGGTTGAATTCATTTTTGTTTTGAAGCCATTATCTGTGCCTCCCCTTTTAAGGTATATGGCTTTGGGCACATCCCTGAGTTATACTTTTAAAAATGTACTTTTAATAGATTTTGCTAAATGTTTGTTCATTCTGGTTTCAGGAATCAAACAACCATAATGTTTATGCCAAAATATTACTACAACTAAAATTAATCGTTTTCTTTTTGAATATATTTTGAAATGAAATGTATTCCTGAAATGGCAAAGCTGAATTTTCAGCATGAAGCATCAAGTTTTCAGTTAAATTAATATTTATTTTTTTAAATATTATTCTGAAGATGATCTGGTGCTCAAGAAACATTTTTATGATTAGTCAAAAATGTATAATGGTTTCCACCAAAAAATAAGCAGTTTTCAACATTGATAAAGTTCAAAAGAACAGCATTTATTTGAAATAGAAATTTTAGTAACATTGATGCTGTTAATGAAAATTTTAATCAATGCATAATTTCTGAATAATTATATGTATTTTTTATACACTTTGCCTTTTCAGAAGTGTATAAAAATACATAACAGCAAATCTGGAAATTCAATAACATTTACTCTGTTCAAGAGAGTTGACAATAAAAGTCTATTATATTATCTTTAAATATTTTACAATATTTAAATCATTTTTTTCACTACACTTAAAGACAGAAAAAGGATCAGGAATGATCACAGATTTTAAATTCTGTAAATTAAACATTTTTTGTTTGTTTTTTTTTACCTGGGGCTGCGATGACATCACTCTTCCCGGCCTTGGCACGTGAATGACTCTACGATAAGTCAAAGAAAAGATCTCTAATCATTAAAACTGCTTAGAAACCTGTTTTATGCTTCTGCGTCGAATTGACAGCATACGCAGACCCCGCAGACCCTCTACGTCGCCGCAAACCCCACTCCAACCCCTCCGCCATAGCTCTACATGCACCTCCAAAAAATTGTATAAAGTAAATAAAACAGGTAATTGCAACTTTATCTTACAATTCTGACTTTTTTTCTCACAACTGGGAGTTTACATCTCACAATTCTGACTTTGTTTCTTAGAATTGCGAGATATAAAGTCAGAATTGCGTGATATAAAATCACAATTGCGTGTTATAAAGTCAGAAATGCATTATATAAAGTCAGAATTGCGAAGATATAAAGTCAGAAATGCATGATATAAAGTCAGAAATGCATGATATAAAGTCAGAAATGCATGATATAAAGTCAGAAATGCATGATATAAAGTCAGAAATGCATGATAAAAAGTCAAGAATTGCGTGATATAAAGTCAAGAATTGCGTGATATAATGTCAGAATTGCGTGATATAATGTCAGAAATGCATGATATAAAGTCAGAATTGCGGGATATAAAGTCAGAAATGCATGTTATAAAGTCAGAAATGCATTAAAGTCAGAATTGCGTGATATAAAGTCAGAATTGCGTGATATAAAGTCAGAAATGCATGTTATAAAGTCAGAAATGCATTAAAGTCAGAATTGCATGATATAAAGTCAGAAATGCATGATATAAAGTCAGAATTGCATGATATAAAGTCAGAGAATGCATGATATAAAGTCAGAATTGTGAGATATAAACTATTCTGAGAGGGAAAAAGGTTAGTCTTTTTTTCCCCTTAGAATTGGCCAGATAACTGTTAAGTGTCATCATTTGTTAAGTGTTATGTTTACAAAATTATAATTATAATATAGCACTTTTTTGAGTATGCACATTTTGTGCTTCTGTTTACATTTCTTTTATAACTTGAATGTATAGGAAGAAAGAAATATACTTTCTACTGCACCGCGATGCAACGCAACCTGACGCAGAAGCATAAAAGGGCCATAACGCGGAGAAGTGACGGCGTAGTTACGCCGTGGAGTTCACGCAGAAGCATAATGAGGCCTTTAAAGGAAACCCCTGCATATTAACATTATCTCTAATTCCATCAACACAGAAATGTGTTGAAAAGCGTACCTTTGTTCTTCTTGGTGCCAGTTGTAGCTGTAACCCACAGGTTGCTCCACCTTCTGGCTGGCATGATCTCCAGCTTCAGGGCTCCCAGAGCCGTCGCCAGGGCCCTTCTCCTTTTGCGCTGCTGACGTTTCTCTCGATTACTGACCTTGGTTTCCCACGCACCTGCTAAACACAGTCATACTGAAAAGAACCTTCTCAAAGCAGATCACTTGACTTTCAAGTTGAGACTTTTCAACTTGCTTTTCAAGTCTAATTACTAACAAACAATTTCCATACTGAAAAAGTCAAGTTGCCGCTGCAGTTTGGTAACCTGAGTTTCATACCTTCATCAGGTTCCTTGGCATCGGAGGAGGAAACAGCTTTGGTTGGCTTCACCTCTGGTTTTGGTTTCTTCTTGTTTTTCTTGGTCTACATAGGAACCAAAACACTCGTTTACAACTTCCTGACAATTCATAAAGCAAGAATCTTTTTGCTCTCACACTTACTACAGATACAAAGTGCCATTTCAGAGATATATGCCTAAAGTTTGAAGCCTTGGGACAAAGTACATAGTTTCCCCTCTGGATGTACCCTGACATTTGCTGTATCTGCATTATCAAATTACAGCCCGATACCGACACTCGACCTCTCTCAATCACTGTTTACAGACTGAACCAAGGCTGGTGCAAACGTCCATAGCACTACTTGAAGTGGAGTTAGAAATAACATTTACAAGTTCAGAGTACAAGAATGAACATATTCTACAAGCGTTAGATTTGAAAAACAGTGGAGTAATATAGATAATATCCAGGGATTATAAGGATATAATATCAGCTACTGTGACTAGTGGTTTTCCAAATTTACTAGCCACTCAGCATTTTCACTGGCAACAATTTTGACATCGATACAATGGGGAAAATAGATATTTTTAATAATATCTCATAACTTGAAAGCAGGTATATTAGGCTGCTGTCATTTTAAGACCTGACGCACAGATCTGTTATACATGCGTTCACTTAAAACATACCTGACTATGTTTACCCGTGAACCAAAAATGGCATTTGAGATTGTTTTGTGTTTATTTGACTGTTTAAGCTCAATAAGCAGCAAAAAACAACTTAATTTAGTCCTGAAAAGCAGCTTTGAATGAGCTCACTTGGGGTGTGAGTACAATCTGGGGATTGAGTAAAATTAAGTGCAATCCCACGAAGAAATTCAAGCATCCAAACATTGATTTTTAAAAAATGTGAATTCAACCCGCCAAAGTGGCAAGTAGGAATGACTACGATTACAATCCTCTACTGAAATCCATATCGCATATGGCAGGTGTTAATGTCAAGTATGTATATAGCATTTTATATGTCATTGTTTTGCATTAGTAAGCAGAATGCAACTCTATAGTGCCTGGAAATGGGATGACATGAAATATTGACTTGATTTTCCCCACAAGATTTTAAGTTTATATTTCAATCATTTAAAAGGAGTCAGGACATTCATACGTTCACAAGTTTCCTATGTCGGTTAATAATCAAATGAAACGTAGGTGAATAAAGTTGTTGATTTTGTTGTTATCTCAAAGTGCTGTATAAACATTTGCAAAAGATAAATCATTGCATAATTATGTTTGATGATGTAAGCAAAAAAAAAAAACAATCTCCAAACGGTTCTGCTATTCAGAGGAGCTGCAGAGCGAGTAGCTGCCAAATGTCTACTACTGACAGTTATTGTGACTACAAATATATAAACAAACGACTTCCTCTATGAAACCAGAATGAATACTTCTATGTGGAACAACCTTTGTATCAGCAGGTGGCTGTGCTGGTGCTGGTGAAGGAGGGGTTTCTTCTTCTCCTCGGTGACTTTGATTTCCTGCTGAGGTTCAGCCACTGTCTGTCCATTTGCCTGGGCCTTCTGCTGCGAGCACATGACAGTTACAACTCAACAAACTCCACATTTCCTTCCTCTATGAACTGACAGTGCTTGAAAACTCCCCTTAGGGCACGAAAAATGTCACAATATGCGTTAGACTAACAAAAGGTGGTGTTTAGCTGAACCGAAAGTTATGAAAGCGCGAGTTAACCGGTCAGCTCTACAGTGCTACGTGGCTCTTATATAGCCTTCGTGTCTCTTACATCACGACACTCTTAATTTAATAACAACGCCTGGTTTGTAAATTTATTCTGAATGGGGACGATAAACAATTTAGAATGAAATAATTTTGATAGGGAAAAGATTTCTATAACATCGGTTTCTCACTGGTTTTGACAGGTTAGCACGTTAGCAGCTATTCGTGCTAATCTCTATAACACGATTCATATTATTTATATGACTGCATCTCAAAAGCTTAATAAACTGCCTATCTATCTCTTAATTTTGGTGTCACATAACTGTCCAAAAGAGCTGTCTAGGAAGGCAGTTGTCTTGGTTTTGAGATAACAGCCATTATCACTAGAAAATCACGATCACAGGCCGCTTACCTTGTCGGATGCTTTCTTTTTGTTCTTCTTCTTCGGTTCGCTTGGCTCGGTCTTCACAGTCTTCGGTGACAGGACGGTCTTGACCGGGATCTCGGCGACGGTGCTG
The DNA here is from genome assembly GCA_030378365.1 of Hybognathus amarus. Taxonomy (NCBI): domain Eukaryota; kingdom Metazoa; phylum Chordata; class Actinopteri; order Cypriniformes; family Leuciscidae; genus Hybognathus; species Hybognathus amarus. Next base: position 224,975 of record JAQIUQ010007632.1, read on the forward strand.
GGACTCACAGTAACAGGGACGGCTCGGCGCTTCCTCCGTCCACAGGCCGGGAGCACCACCAGCACAATCAGCCCGATAAGAGCCGTGCTCAGAATCAGCCACGACGGATACTGCTCAGGCTTTATCCCCAGATCAACCCCTAGCTCGGCTCGGAGGAAATCCAGGCCGGAGGACAGCAGCCCGCGGATACGGTCGGACACGTATTCGGCTCGCTGTGTGGCTAAAGTTCGCCAGTCCTGGTCCATTTTAAGCAAGCGGACAAGAACTGCACGAAGAGACGAATAACGAGCTCCTGCTGCTGGCAGCGGGAGAGAGTCAGTGAGTGAACGGCAGGAGGGAGTGGCTTTAGAATTGCTTGCTTTCTTGCGTGATAGTTCTGTCTCAATACCTATCGAAATAGGCTACCTAGACAATCTGGCTACCTAGACAACACTTTTTGCGCGTCATATGAGGGCGCTGCATTGTTGGACATCAAGCAGAAGGGAATCAAAAGAAATGTAAATATTCTAGTTCCGCTTCTGGTTTATCTTGAACGAGTTCTTTCATAGTTCAACTAACATTACCTTTGTGAAACAAGAGAATTTTTTTTGGAATTTCGGATTTAAGCTGAAAAGATAACAAAAAATAAATACATAAGGGTGAAATAAATCTAATTCATATTTATAAATGGTTATGATTCATGAAAAAGAACCGACTCAAACGAGTCATTCATTCAGGAATCCGTCTACACACTCTCACAGTCTATTATGCTCTCAAGAGTATATTCTGTCGACACTTTAAAGATACGAAACCAAATTTTTAAAAATTCTGGACAAATATCTTTGACTTACATATAATTTTACACACTATTTGTAATCTATTAATGAATTGCGAAATATTTAACCGGTTCTGAATAAGGTTTTCGGTTCTCTTAACCCTGACACATGTGTTAAAGTTTTTTTTTTTTTTTTTTTTTTTTTTCCTGCCCATCAAGTTGTTCTAAACAGAACAAATGTCTTTATTCTGGTGGATACAAAATAATATATTTTGAAGAATGTCAGAAACCTACGTCCGGGAGCCCAAAAGTCTTGTTGCCTATTGAACTGATACGCACTTTTTTCGTATTTTTGATAATTAATTCAGTCCAAATCCATATACAGACAGTTATTGGCCTAGACTTGACCCCTATGGAAGCTTATTTCCGCCATAGAATGAAAAATATAAAAGCTAATTGCGACTTTTCCTCACAATTGCGAGTTTACTTCTCGCAAAAGTCAGAATTGCGTTAAATAAAGACGCAATTGCGAGATATAAAGTCAGAATTGCAAGATATAAAGTGAAGTCAGAATGGCGAGATATTAACTCGCAATTGTGAGAAAAAAGTCAGAATTGTGAGATTAAAAGTCACAATTATTTATTTAATTTTTTTATTCAGTGGCGGAAACAAGCTTCCATAGTATTTTGATAATGTTGACAATATGTAAATATTGTATTTTAAATGCATTTATTTTTGTTGGTTTTTTAATTTATTTACCTTTAAATTACTGATTTGATCCATAAATAATAAATAAAGTCATTTAAGCAATTCCGGCAAATTAACTCACAATTTCATGCACAACTTTTTTAATTTAGATCAAAATATCTTAAAATGGGGTGTTTTGTAGACCTATTGTGGAAAAAAATGAGCTCTTCCGCTTAGTCCTAGTCACAAAAGACCTTCAATTTTTCTTAAGTTTTCATTCATAAACACGTGTAGAACATGGACTTTATTAAAAAAATATTTTTATTAACCATTTTTACTTTTAATTTTCTATATGTACCAAAGCATTCTACATTCCTTGCATTCCATTAATTCCTATGGGGGTTAAATTGATCCGTGAGTGAAAGATTTGTCCAGAGGACTGGATGATGTCTTGTTGTGGAAAGGCAGAGAGCAGAGATTGATACCTACTGAGGTCAGATGTGTCTTTAAATTTGCGCCATATTTTTTACATCTTTCTTTGTATATCTTCTATTTTTTCTTTAACATTTTTTACAGTTTGTTATTTTTCTTAGCTGTCTGCAGTTTCTATTCGCACCCAGACAAATTTCATGCAGCCGACATCTTATAGGCTAATTTGACAAACTTTTATTGTAATATAAACCTCAACGTTTCAAGGTTTTCTCTCTGAAATGGCTTATAATGGATTTTGACACTTGACATTTTCAACCCAATGTATTTTTTTAGCCCTTATTAATGTAATTGTTAATGTGTCATGGGTTATCATCTTCCATGTTACACAAGTTTCAATATTTATGTTTAATCTAAAACATTTTGAAATTCTAAACATTTACACCACAAAATATATATATATTTTTTTTCTGCTTGAGAACCCATAATTTGATTTCTCCTTGTCTGTGTACCATGGAGTCCCATGTGAAAAAAACCCTAATAAAACAAAAAATAAAAAGTCCATTGTTCATTTTTCATTTTCAGCTTTGACTTGAAAAAAAAACAAAAACTAAAAGTAAATTGTCGACTTTTCTTTCGGTAGGAAGTAATAAAACACTGTCCAATAAATAAATACAATTTCTTCAAGTTCATCATTAGAAATCAGCATCAAGAGTGAATTCACTGTCCATCATGTTTGACATCACTCCAAGTCGCTGGCATTCGCCCAACTCGCTTCTCGAAGAAATTCGTTTTTCCCTCCAATGAAATTGACTCCATAAAGTCGAAGGGGTTTTCTGAACGGTAAACCTTTTGAGACATAAATTATAAAGCACAGTTATATAAATATAAAGATTATCAGACACAAATCAGAAGACAGTCTCGATAAAATACTGACTTTGGGCAATCTGCTAAGTCTGTTAGCAATCGGTCAGCCACAAACTCAATGTACTGCTTCATGAGAGAGCAGTTCATCCCAATCAAATTGACCGGTAAGGCTTCTGTGAGAAACTCCTTCAGGAAAGACAGATACAATTACATTCATACCTGAAACAATGCATTCCACATTACTAGAGCACAGCAATGTGAACTTACCTGTTCAATGCTCACAGCTTTTTTGATGATATCATTCACTCTGTCAGCAGAAGGTTTTTTCACCAAGTAGCTGTACAATAGACAGGCGAAATTACAGTGCAGACCCTGTGAAGGTTCAGAATAAACAACAATAGCCTTGATTAGTTTTTCAGTTATCTCCACTATATTTTTTAGCATTGATAACACACTGATCAAACCATGATCTAATTATCTTAAAGCCTCTACTGATAACATTATCATATTTTTTGTTTTAACCTCATCTCTGCTGATGAGTTCATTGGAGTAGGTGAGTCCGGGCATCAGGCCTCTTTTCTTCAACCAGTAGATGGCAGCAAATGATCCAGAGAAGAAGATGCCTTCCACCGCAGCAAAAGCTACTAGTCGCTCTCCTAAGAATAAATAAATGAACAAAATTTGCTGTTGATCAAATCTAAAAATAACCAATTTTGTACTCTTATTTTAGGAAAAATGAATTTTTCACACATACCAAAAGTTGAGTTTGTGTCAGAGATCCACTGTAAGGCCCAGTCTGCTTTCCGCCTTACAAGAGGCATGGTCTGAATTGCATTAAACAAATAGTCCCTTTAGGAAGAAGAGATTTGGATTTAAAGGACGATCCATCCATTGTATTAAAATAGCATTAGTGGGAAATCTGCCGGGAGCCTATGATCTAATTTGACGATGCCGAGTTAAAAAAAAAATTAAGATATAAGACTTTTCAGCTTTAATGCACTCATCATAATAACAAAAGCAGTAAAATGTCAAAAGTTTCATATAATTCAGCATATTATTCAACTTACAATTTGCACAGGAGTGCAAAGATATGCTCAAATACTCTTTTTAGATTTTTTCACAAAATCTTGTTCATTTTCTGTTTGGATGTAGTAGAAAACATCCTGCTCGTGTCACCATCATCTTCTGTCATAGGCCATAATTCTAAGCTTGAAATCCAGATTAGGCATAAAATAGTGTTATATGTGTGAAAATTGTTTGAGAATTCAGATGAAGGTAGGTATCACGCTGCTGAACACAAGAAAAGATATTTTGAAGAATGTCAGTAACCAAACAGTTGATGGACCCCATTGACTTCCATAGTGTTTTTTCCCTACATCAACTGTTTAATGACCGACATTCTTAAAAATATCTTATTTTATGTTTAGCAAAGGAAAGAAATTCATACAGGTTGGAAACAACATGAGGGTGAGTGATTGAGTGAGTGAACTATTAACTAATACAAGACTTAAACTTGCAAAAAGCAAAAATGCTACAAAATGCATATGTTTTGGTTACACTTAAGGTGTTTTAAGGTGTCATTGCTACAATGCAATTATACATTTAATTACAGAGTAATAATAATTAATCACATGTACTTACTATAGGATTAGGTAGGGCTGTCAAACGATTAATCGTGATTAATCGCATCCAAAATAAAAGTTTGTGTTTACATAATATATGTGGGTGCACTGTGTATAATTTTGTGTGTATATATACATATATATATATATATATATATATATATACACATACAAATTTAAGAAACAAAATATTATTTATATATAAAAAATTTATATTTATATATAATATAAATTATATATAAATCTATATACAGTATATACATAAAAATATTTCTTAAATATATACAAGCATGTGTTTGTATTATATATAAAATAAGTATACATAGTGCACCCACCTACATTATGTAAACACAAACCTTTATTTTGGATGCGATTAATCACGATTAATTGACGTTTGACTGCCCATGGATTAGGATTTGGTTGAGGGTTAGTTGCATGTCATTAAGCAAAATTTACTGTTATTACTATGGTAAGTACATGTAACACATGTAACAAGGACACTAAAATAAAGTGTTCCCCATGTTTTGTGAGAAAGTGTGGAATGTTTAGAATCAGCACCCCAAAATTAGAGAGAAAGAAGTATTGGATTTAATTCAGAAAATATTATGAAAGGCGGTGCAATTTACGTTGTTATGTGTATGAACGTTTATAACACAAGTTGTTTTTAAGACTATTATAATCTTGATCATGATGTTCATATAAAACACAAGTAGAACAATCAATACCTTCATATCTCTTACGACGTGTTTTTGAGGCTCATAAACCACATAAGGAAAATGTTAGCAAAAGCTGCTTAACTGAATCTAGCACCTGTCACCTGTGTAAAGCTGTAACTGACATTATTGAAAGTACACTTCATTTTCATCTCACCTCTCTTTCAGATCCCTTATGTAGGTGTTGATGAGCAAGCTGTACATTTCGGAGTGCACATTCTCGATTAGGATCTGAAAGCCGTAGAAGGATTAGAAGCCTCAGGAGCTGCACCTCTTGACTGAACCTATGCACCTGTAGGAAATAAAGACATTATGTTTATTGGAAACATCTTGTTCTACTGATCTATTTCATAACATTTTATTTTGGTTTATTGGTTTCTGTTTCTGTAAGGAGATGCACTTGCCAGGTTCTCGTTGACTATCCCATCACTTGCTGCAAAGAAAGCCAGTATATGGGATATGAAGTGTTTCTCTTCAGACTTCAGGCTGTCCCAGTGAACCAAGTCCTTTGATAAATCCACCTTTAAACCCATTACAACATTTAGTGGTTTCAAATTCAGCAGTGACAATTGCACATACTCATTTTAATTAAAAGAATTAAAAGAGCACCAATTCTTCCATTGATGGACAGGCTTGATTTTTTAATTATTATTCTTAATACAAAATTGATTATTCAAAAATAATATTCACCTCCTCAACTGTCCAGAATGAAGCTTGAGCTTGTTTGTACATTTTTCCAGATGTCTGGATATTGAATAGGGAAAATGACAAATCGTTTGGGGTTCTCTCTGAGGAGGGCTTGTCTTCAATACTGCTTGGGTCAACATCCTTGTTTCCATTCTGCAAGAGAAACATGACTGTTAATAGCGTATTTAACTTATTCACTGAAGCTATTCGTTATTAAAGCGCATAGAAAAACAGAACTGTCACTGATTGAGTAATGTGGTGCGGACTGATGACTGAATCTGCTTACGAAAATTTAAAACGACATTTTCATTCACGTTACAATTCTCCCCTATAGTCACATTTTAACACATCAAAATAAATATAAAATAATCTCTACATAATTCATACCTTAAAGTTACCACTTCATTTAAATCGCTTTCGCGATTCGCAACACATAACACCCTTTTTACATAATCTGTCATTATGACACACACCACTTTCGAAACTGTATTGCAATTAACTCTTACTTGTGTATTAACATTATTAAATATCGCTTTATTTAGCGCAAAGGTCACCTTTTCCTGTGCGCGAGGCTCTTTGTTATGAAAGCTTAAAGCCACACACATATTCAGGCAGGCAGATTCAACACTTATTTAAAGGCAGCATCGTATGCTGCATAATAATTGTATTTGTGACACCCGGCTAAACATATTATCAACGTTACCTGATATTCCGTAATGTCCGTCTGAGTGTTGCTTATACTAGAGTTCATGATTATAATCGTGTTTAGTCAGCAGCGATGTCTCTTCGTTGACTGTCATTGAAAATGACTAACTTGACTGAAGCAAGCATAACACGATTATCGCTCCTCCTCCAGTTCCTCTGTACAGAAATTAACCCTTTCGATTCTTCTCTAAAGGACGGTAAAATTACTGTAAAATAGAAGTTAAACACCCGTCAGCTAGTTCAATTAAATAATAATAATATTTGTACCTTGTGTAACGCAGTTTCATTGACTCACACACGATTTTAAATAGAGACAAATAAAGACTGGATTGTATTTGCTCAGAAATGTATTAAATTAATATTTTAATCACTTTTACAAGCACAATTTTACACTCAAAAACAGGCAATGGTCCATTAGTGCCTTAGACAAAAGTATATTTCATTACTAAGGGGTGTGATTTTATAAAACCGTGAGCTGTTATAATCAAACTTGGACACCATGAGGTATAACATGAATTTGAAATGTACACCATTTGACTTTGAACTTGTAGCATCTAATCTGATTGTGGTGAAACTTGTATTTTAACTTAACTTGAGGTAAATGTCATCTTTAAGCAGGTTATCAGCAGGGTCATAGCGCCACAGCCGACTTTTCTAGTTTTATAAAATATACAATAGGGAAAGCCAGACCAATTTACATCTGCCTTCTACAAACAACCTGGCAGAAGGTTCAACATCTTTCAAGGGACACTGCAAATTATAGTACACTCTACCAAAGAGCACTATGAAATATATAACAACCTTTGGAAATACTGTCACGTGACGCACCACATGTAATTACGGAAACTCAGTAATTTGGCATGAGGGCGAAGAGAAGCTCCTTCTATAAAACCATGGAGAATAAAAAGAGAGAACAAGGACAGAACGCTGAAACCAATGTACACTTGTTCACACAATGAGGTCATGGCCTATTTGTGCAGAATCTAAAATCTATCATGATTTGAAACAAATGCATCTTGTATCGGACAAATCATTTAATAGACTGTCAGTAGATCATCTATATCAGATATATGTATACATAATAAAATTAAATTAGTTGAACATTTCATGTAAAAGCGGTGTTTAAGAAACCCAGGATTTGGGTGCCATCTCCACAGTCATCCATTTTGTTGCATATGTTTTCTTATATGGGTTTTCTGTCATTTTTGAGCAAAAAGGAAGGTGAAACCTGTTGTAAATTGCTTAGAAACTGAGGTAACAATGTCAATCAATTAGTTTTTGACCAATAACATCAAGTCAAATAGAATTTTCCACCCATGGAATGTTGACTTGCTAAGCAATTCATTCACATGCCCAGTGGGCCAGTGGACAGACTCTGGCTCTGTTGCAAGCCATACTGGACCAAAGAGAGGTTTTCCATGGTGTCATCAAGAGAGAATTCCGCCTCTTGCATCTAGAACCTGGAGGAAAGAGACGAAATAAAACAACAGCATTATTTTCCCTTTAAAATCACTCCTTAGAATGGGTGAAATGAAAAGGGATGACAAAAACAGTCTACACAAAGGTCAAATGAAATGTGATCATAATCACCAGTCATCTGTGGAGATGGTGTAATACACAGGTGGCTGGTCTGCGTCACTGAGGGTTGCTGGGCCCTCCTGACCACTTGTCCCCATGTTGCTGAAAATGAGCCAGTCCCCAACAGCGAGCTCAGGGGAGCAGGCAGTGCTTCCACCACCTGGTCCAGTGGGTCACACGATGGACCCCACAAGCTGCTGGAGTACACAGGCTCATCAAGGGTGGCGACATCTGAAATACACAAAACGTCCGATTTAAAAACCTCAAGTAACTGGAACAAATATTGTTCATGTGTTCTGGTGCATGCATGGATTTTTTACCTTGTGGACAGAGGGGTGTGGCGATGACATTTCCAAACAACTTCCCAACAAAAGTTCCATAAACACCATCGTTCATGTAATACACAAATTTTGGTACGTCGTTTGGGGTCAGCTCATCTGAAAGTGCAAAAGACACTGAGAATATAAGATAAGGCTGATGTATATCATGGGGACACATCAAATATACGCGAAACTCACCCATGTGTGCTGCTCAGGAGAATCCCGGCATGCCACTTTTTTGCCAATAACATTGACAGCCAGGGTGAAGGAGGAAACACAAAGAAATTTCCTGGTTCAGCAATGACGCTCACTCCCAGACGCTGAGGGGAAGTAGGCTTTCAGCAGAGGTTCTGACAACAGAATGTACCTAATGAAACAGTACATGAGAGAAAAGCTTAGAGTAACATCTGATGCTGGATGACAAAAAGGAAAAACCATGAGATATATGCTTGCTGTACCTGTTGCAACTGGAACTCAGAACCACTGAATCCTCCACCAATATCCAAGATGTTCATATCAAAGCCTAATTCCTTCTGCAGAAACAAGGAGGTCTCAGCACTCCAATAGATACATGAAATAAATCAATTTAACTCTCTTAAAACTGACCCCCATGTCAAAGATGCAGCGGGCGTCTGACAGTGCATGGGTGTATGCTTGGGGATCTCTGCATGATGCTAGCACCTGGAACCTGCAAAAAAATATCCCATTTTATAAAAACTCTTAAAAAGCCAGGAAGTCATAGCAGATTTATGGGATCAATCCATTCACTTACGTGACTCCAACCACATTTACACTCAACTCCTTGGCCATTTCTGAGAAGGTGTCTACAGCCCTTCAGGGAGCAACCAATGGTCACACTCGCCTCTTCCACCTGTGATTCAGTAGACACTTGAAGCAAAAGCCTGTTAAGACACAGAACAGAGAATTTCAAAAATATATCAAAACCATAACCGAGCCATTCACACAGAATGCATTTTTCTGCAGACATGCACTAGACTTAGAAGGACATCTTTGACAGCTGCTCTCACGTCTTGCGATTTGAAAAGCCATATTAAGTTTTAAAATATATATTTTAAGACTTTGAAAGTTATTTTCCCCATTCCACTCTTCATGTTTTTTAAAACAAAAAGTGTTTGATCGACGCTTCGGATCAAACACAGCTAAATACATAACTACAAGATGCTGTTTTGTTCATAATTTTGTAATGCAATTTACAAAGTTATATTTGATTTATAAAACTATGCTTTCTTAGTTTTTAGTTCAGGTTACAGCCACTTGTGGCCTCAGGAGACAAGCTAAAAAGCTTTCTCCGAACTGAAATAATGCCTTATATATTTGAATATAATTTCTAATATTATGTATTATAGTATTATTTTCAGCCATTTTGAGCAGCCTCTAGTCTTCAGTGTCACATGACCCTGCACAAATCAAGTATGCTCAAGTAATCTTTTCTTATTATTATTGAAAACAGCTGCTTGATATTTTTGAAAATCACTGATAAATTTATTTCAGGATTCTTCGATGAATGAGAAAATTTAAAGGAACAGCATTTTTAAAACCTAAATCTTTTGTAACATTATAAATGTCTTTACAGTCATTTTATTAATTTCTTTATTTTTTAGTTATTTCTTTACAGAGCCCAAACTTTTAAACTGTATTGTACGTGAAAAGGTTTAGCAAGGACTTACTTGGCATCAGGATGGGCACGGGCAATTTTGCGAAGCTCTGCCTCATTTTCACACACCAGATAGTTAATGCCGTTCTTGGCAGCGTGTTTAATGAGTGAGAGCTGCTTGCAAACTCCAGAGAGGATGATGTTTTCAGGAGGGACATCATGATCCAACACCAATGTGGTTTCAGCCTGAAAGAAATTGATACATTTCTATTAGATGCGTCTCAAAATCCAATGAGATGTTTCAAAATAATGTTTTGAGATCTTTCTAATATCTTCAAGTAAGAAAAAATGTAAATAGTGCTTACCTTATTTGCACAGACAAATCCAACACCAAGAGCAGACAGGACTTCAATGACTACAGGGCTGCTGTTACAACAGACTGGGTAGAAGGGTCGAACTAGGGGCATAGTGGTCTTCCACAAAACATGCTGTCGCATTAGGGCCCAAGGTCGGCCACAAGCAAATGCATTTTTTTCAGCCTGAGGAACAAAATCGTATCAAACAATGAAAAAGATGAAAAAACACCAGTGGTTTATTTCTTAACTTAGACATTAATCATGCATCTTGATAAGCAATTTTCTGAACTCACCAGATTTTGTTCATAGACGTGGTTGTCGAATAACATTTTCAAGGGTCGTACCTCCCTCAAGTAGTTCTATAAAGTAGTTTGGTGCATCAACGAATCCTTTCATCTCAACCGTATTCCGCAAAATCCGACAATCATAGAGAGTTTACTGAGCCGCTGGGGTATTCTGGGTATGCAACAAACTGTTTAAGGGAAAACAAATGGTTTTATAACAAAAACTTGCATTACATTCAAATAACCTTACACTTTCAGACAAAACTTGACGACATGGCGTACAATTGACCGCTCGCAAAGAGTTCGCTATGTCTGACAAGCCATGCTGCTCTCCCACTTTGAAAAATACATCACGGAGCAGAGAGGACACTGCACTGATGGACAGGACAGACCAGGTTACTTTTGATATGAAAAAGCCTCAACTTTCAAATTTGGTCTTTTTTCCCCATTAATTTAAACAATAAATACCATTTTGTGGCTCTTTAATGTGTCTGACAGGCTATAGAGCCTTTGTTATAACTGCTCGTAAAGCGATCATCTCTTCCTTCTAATTTATTTATCGCATCAAATAAACATGAATGAACATACGAAGGAATGTCGTTTTAAGCAACAATAAGTATTTTTTCCCGCCGCTAGATAACAAAGGTGTAGGTTTATGAACGCATAAGCGGAATTATGGAACTTGTCATCATGCCGAATGATTCTAATAATTTTTATGGATGAGTGAATACATTCATGTTTTTATTCATGTATGAAGCAGGGCGTGATTGCAAATGAAAGACAGATATGAGCGCCACACACGACTTCCGCAGATATAAAGGAATTAGTGTTACAACTCATACACATCAGTTTATCTGACAAATTAAAATTGTGAGGTAAACTGTAAAACCCAATAAAGAAAATATTTAAAAGAAAATAAATTGTGAGGTAACGCAGTGCTGTTTCACTTGGTCTACACTTTCATACTAAACAGCATTTTAGAGTGTTAAAAGTTATAATGAGTTAGTTTGTTGGAGTTATGAGTCTGGCAGTAAGCCAGATCAACATTAGAATAACTGGTAACACTTTACAGGTTCATTAGTTACTACATTAGTTAACATTAACAAAGAATGAACAATACTTCTTCAGCATTTGTTAATCATTGGTAATGTTATTTTCAACATTTACTAATACTTTATTAAAATCTTGTTAACATTAGTTAATGCACTGTGAACTAACATGAACAGCTAGATTTGTATTAACTAACGTTAACAAAGAATAACAAATACAGTAACAAATGGTTAGTTCATGCATGAACTAATGTTTAATAAATGAACCTTATTGTAAAGTGTTCCCAAATAACTTATACTGATCGTATTCTAACATTTCATAATGTTGAGCTATATAACATCGATTAGTTTTATGTACATTTGCTCACCTAATAAAGTAGGCTATATGTAAGAGCAGCGTCTCTGTCAAGTCAAAGTTAGTTGCGGAAATGGAGCTCTTGACATCTTGAAACGCCTCGCCGATATTGATCCTCATTTTAGTTCTCCTTTTGTCCCAAAGTCTGATTGCCATGGTCCATAATGTTTAAACGAAACAACAACAACATGAGCATGCTAGACGTAACATAGTTGTCTGTCACCATGGTTACTATGGCAGTATGAGCGAAAACCAGGAATAATGCGGATATAACTGCATTGAAAGGTGACAATGACCATTTTTTTAAAACTGGAATTTCCCTGAAATTAAAAATCTTTGGGAACTTTTGAGATATTTTAAGTACACAACTGCAGGAAATAGATCACACGTGCATGTGATTTTTGGATATTTTATAATAAAATTCTTACATATTGTACATTTAACCGTGGAAAGAAGTCAATATACACTCTGTTTTTCAAGTTCAAATTATCCAACGTTATTCAAATAACTCTCCTGACTGTTTTATCGGACAAAAATGGCAGGTTCAGTGGATTATGATTGGTCAGATCGCCTGTCAATCAAACCCCCTGCGAAAGGTCAATTACAAGACCTACCCACATATTTCAAAACACAGTGTTTCATGAGCAAACTTTGAACAGGAAGTTGAGGTTTGTCATTAATCTAAATTGGGTTTACAACAGCAACAAAGCTAATAAGTACAACTAGCATGGATAACTAATCACATAGTTAGAGAAGGTATCACATGAGTCCAACTTTAGAGATGACAACACCACATAGGCTTTAAGAATGTGGCCTACAGGCTCCTTTTTTCCTCAGACCCAATCAAAATAAATCCCAGTGGCTTTGAAGCACAATAAAGTATTTGATGGTATTACCAATGGATTTGTGCAGTATGAATGGGGGCAAAGGTGTTAAATATAATCTACCAATAGTGTTACGTAAAACCAAAAATAATCCACTACAGTTGGGTGTGTGCAGCACAGATTTTTATGTGCAATCATGTTATTATGTAATTGTCAATAACCGGTACTTCAGAAGAAGTGTGTAATATTTAGGTACTCACATGGACAAGGTGGGAGATGGTCCTCTCCCGCTATCAACTAGGATCCCAAGGCGGCTCAGCGTTGAAGTCGAACAGCTCGCGGTAGAGGGCCTCCCCTAGGCCTTCTGGGTATCGCTTATACACTCGCACAGAGAGTGGGGAGCCCTGTGGAGTCACAAAAACAGGTGTATAAATATTTGATTTACAAGAGCAGCTGATGGATAAAATAAACTGATATATATTGGAACCAACAACAAAAAGAAGTAGCCAGACAGGTCACAGAATAAAAGCAACCAGTTTTCTAACACAGGTGCATTCTATATTTTCGGCATCCCTTTATTTGTAGGCTTTTATTATCAAGTCACTGCTTTTTTACTGTTGTACTTTGTACTTGACCTGGGTGATGTTACTCTGTGTTCTCATTTTTAAGCATTAAACAACAGTCTTATCTTCATCTTCCCACATGGGATCAATAAATGAAGTGACTTGCTGAACATCTATCAGAGGTCATGGTGTTTGTTTCTTCATGTGGATACCACTTTAACCTATAAAACACACTGTATTATATTTAATACATGACTTTCTGGGGCCATGATCAACTGTTTAACTGTTTCCTATGGCCTTACCAATTGGTCAAGAAACAGGCTTTAACTTTACAAAGTACAATAAATACTAATCCACTAAGGCTTAGAAAGTTGTGGTAATATAGTGTTATTATGGTATAATAAACATTTTGTAACTTAAGTGACGTGTTTGGGCATGAGACAAAGTTAATGTTAGAGTTTCTAGAGGAAAACATTTTAACTTAACTCACACAAATTATGCAAGTATAATCTATTTTGTGACCATAAGAATGTCATACCTGACATTAAATTAACGTTAGAACAAGGTAAACTAGTCTATATTTTAATGTTTAACACTCGTCATTCAATAACCTGACATGACATGTCGTAAGCACCTGGGTTTGGTCCACAGAACAGCTCACTAACGTTAACTATTTACCCGACTACACCCATTATACTCCAACAACTAATTATTTATACCAATAAACGCGTGTAATTCTCATAAAATGTGAGTTTTAATCAAATTTCTCGTTGTCCTTCATGGAGCACTGCCATTGCCCGTATAACGAGCGCGACTACAACCAACCGCCATGTTGTGTCACGGCTCCTTACAGCAAACGGCGCAATTTTTCCGGGATGAAGACTAAAAACAACAACAAACGCGGTACTTACGTGAGATAACGGCCTGAAAGATTTGGAAAATCGTCTTCTCTTTCGGCGGAATTTTTAAAGAGTGGTGGGGACACAAATAGAAGAAAGAAAAGAGGCTTTATGTGCCATATGCCTGGGTAAGAGGGCTTGATCGAACACGAGAGCGATACTGTCTGTCTCAGGCAGATTCAGAAATGGTTGGTTGGTGGAAGAAGAGGCAGGCGGTTTGTTAGAGAACACGGGGCGGAGCCTAAGATCTGCTACCACAGCGGGCTTGGCTTATGAATATTAATTAGGTTACGTAACTGGCTCGTGACTGGTTGTTCTGGAGAGGATTTCCAAGAAAGTTCAGCCCACTCTGATTAATATTCATAAGCTCAGCCTTTCGCTTAGTGGGATTGAATTTTCGAAGACAGTGGTGGTGGGCGTGGACATCTGTGCTCACGAAAGAATTATGATTCACTTTTGGTGAAATTCGCTCCTTTAGACATGTATGGGCCACCGTGGGTTCTGTTTATGTACCTTAATACACTGCTTATGCTTTCTGATACACCCCTACCTTTTAATTTAGTTATGCCTATATGGAAGTCATTGTTGTTATTTTTAGATTCATATGTTTGATACAACCAGCATGTTGTATGTTGTTATACTATATACAACTGTACCACCAGTACCAGTAAAACCCGTTCATAATGTTGTGTTTACTTTAATATGTTCTCTATTAACACAGACTCATCTGATTCATAATGTAGAAACAATAATGATTAGGTTTACAGCTGGCAAAGCTGTCATAACAAACCCGTACGTACACAATGATACATAAACATACAAAGCACAAGGTGCAATTGTTTTCATAGCCTTTTGCTGGGTGAAAGGTCATATTCTAAGGTTTTGGGTTTTATTTGTTAGCCAATTTATTATAATTTTTTTTAGATAATTCCTCAAACAGACTAAAAAGCTTATTTTTTCAGACAAATAACTTGTTAGAGTAGAGTGCACATGCCTTCACTCTTGGCATGTTCTTGTTTTGTTTCAGTAAATCGTTGCAAAATATGTTGCTCAATTTATATTCAACCTCATAGCCTACTTTGTCTGCAAATCATGTTATTTACTGTAAATTTAATATTTTCATTTAATTTAAACCGAATTTGCACATTAGCTGTATCATGTAGTAGCATAAAGGTAGATCATTTTATATCGTGTAGGCCTACTGTGCTCAACATTATATTGTATATATATTGATGAACATTAAATACATGTATTTTGTGCAGCCTGAATTCTTGAAGAAAGTTTTGTTAATTGAAAGAGGTTATTTCACATATTGTAAAATTTAGTAACCAAGTAAGGTTTATAGGCCTACATTTTGTCAAAAATAAGTTTTTTTTGTTCCTCAGTTGTATTGTTAATTGCTTTTAGGAGAGATATTTAGTTGCAAAGAATGCAACCTGCTTTTTGATAAAATTGTTCATTTTTCATGTTTTTATACAAAAAAAATAGGTTTCAGAGAAAAACTTTTTTTTTTACAAATTTATATTTTTAATTTCAATCCTTAAAACAGCTGAAAAAAGCTGAATTATTTGAAATAGGCTACATAGCCTACTGCTTAACTCCCTTTTAAGTAGCCTTACCAAGAAAGAAATAAAGTTTAGTAACCGTGCAAAAATCCGCTTTGCGCATCCTGAACGCACTGTCACCTGAACGCAAACACAACCTCCTCCTGAGCTCAGATCAGCTGACTGGAAGTGTGATGCGGTCTGAAGGGTTTTCGACTCAGCGACTCAATTAACTGTGCATATAATGCTTTATTAAAACAATTTACAGTTTTATCAGATTGTTTTGTTGTATACTGAAGGGACTACACAATCGGTAAGTATCGCCGAAAATGATTTCAATTTCATAGTCGTGACTGACAGACAGCCGTAAACTGCTCATTCAATATTTAACGTTACAGACTTAAAAAATAGAAGCGTCTAAGTCACTCACGTATACGTATATAACGTTACCATGTTAATGTACACATTTAAGATGAATAGCTGTTAAATAGCTGTTCGAGCAGGACACATTTAGCCTATCTGATGGAGCCATGCGTTGTATTATTGCGGATGACTCGTGACTGGTCATTTTTATATGGAATGAATGGAGAAGTGTGAATTTGCTCATACGGTCAATATGGAAAAGAGCAGTGTATTTTATTTGGACAGTTGTTTTTGTGTCTCTGGTACCAATATATGCTGTCGTCATGTGCTATTGGAATTATCGTAAATAGTTTCCTGAGTTAAAAAAAATGGGACATGAATTGGACATCAAGTCAAAATGTTCATCATGCGATGAGCTCGTAATCACGACTACAGAAGTGGGAAGTAGGAAATATAAGAAAGCACGTGAATGTTGCACATGTTTTTTTATGAGCCTTTCCGTTATCATTTAAGAAGTAACAATGACAGAGTTTTGGCTGATCTCTGCTCCTGGAGAGAAGACCTGCCAGCAGACATGGGACACGATGAACATGGCCACAACCCAGACCAACAACCTGTCCACTAACCACAAGTTCAACATGCCTGAACTGAAGGTTGATTACTCCTTAATTTCTATATCAGTTAAAATACTTCTTATTAACGGCATCTCTCCTCTATCTAATGAGATTTTGTGGTTTCTCAACAGGTGGGAACTCTGGATGTCCTTGTAGGGCTCTCAGATGATCTGGCCAAGTTGGACTCTTTCGTTGAAAGGTTTCATTTGTCTTATTACAAGAGCTTGTTTTCTGTGTCGAAATTGATTCATTTGATTATTTTTCTTATATTTTGTTCAGTATCACTTGGTGCAAACTCATAATTCGCTTCAAGTTACTTCATGCATTTTATAGCTACGGTCACATTATTCTCTAAATATAGTTATGTCTATTTACTCCAGTGGTTTTTATATATATATTTTTTAATTTTCCAGTGTAGTGAAGAAAGTGGCCCAGTACATGGCTGATGTGTTAGAAGACAGTCGAGATAAAGTTCAGGAGAATCTTTTGGCCAATGGAGGCAAGTGAACTCAACCCTCAATACACACCAACATCACATACAGTATTTAATAGGTAGTAATGTTAAACTAACATTTATATAAAATCTTGTTAAAGAAAAATTATGTAATCATAGTCTAGTCAGTTGTATTTGAAAGTCCTTGTACATATCTTATAAAACTTATTTTATATGACTATAAATATTTATAATTTCCAAACAGTTGATCTGGTGACATATGTTACACGGTTCCAGTGGGATATGGCCAAGTATCCCATCAAACAGTCCCTTAAGAACATCTCAGACATTATGTCCAAGGTGAGCGCATGTTAAAATCTTTTATCATTTTTTATAATGCACAAAGAGATTGATCTTTCATTAAACATCATGTTTTGGTTCTCTGTTCATAGCAAGTGAGTCAGATTGACAATGATCTTAAAGCCAGAAGCTTCGGCTTATAATAGCTTAAAGGGGAACCTACAGAGTCTGGAGAGGGAAGAACGTGTAAGTGGGAGGACTTTTACATACTCAATTTACATTCTGTGAGACATTATTCCATAGACTTTAAAAAAAACCCGGATGACTTGTCTCCACTTCGTTCCACCGTAGAAAAATGAAGCCAATATATTCCAGAAACGGTCTTTGCCGTTTAAGTCATTTGGAGCCTGAGTCTGCGGTAGTGATTTTGGGGTGGAGCCACACGATATCACGGCCCCGCCCACAATCCCGTCTCCTGCAGACTTAATTGCAAGCGCAGCTGTCAATCATGACATTACATCCCATTTTTATAGTGTCAAATAGCTAACTAAAACCAAACTTATTGGAAAAACAAACACTTGAACATATGTCAGCGTGATAAGAACTAGCTAAAATGACAGAAACCATTTTCGGAAGAAAAAATATTACTGCAGCCAGCTAGGAGGGCAAAAGAAATGTTTTGGCTTCACTTTTCAGGATGTGTGCGGCACACTTGCATTAATCATTTTTAAGATTGAAAGACTGAGGGAACCTAATGTGGACTGAAGGACTGTGTATTGTTGTATTGTGTTATGACAATGACGATAATTGTTAATGTTTTTTTTTTTTTCCAACCATTTAATAATAATAAAAAAAAATTAAGTTGCGTCAAATAATAACATGTCTTGTCCAATAGGGGGAGTCTTTTGACCAGGAGTTTGGCTGATATAGTCAAGAAGGATGATTTTATACTAGACTCTGAATACCTTATTACTCTACTTGTAGTTGTTCCAAAGTAAGTCAAGCTTAAGTATTTGTGCTCCTTTGTAAAGACTTATTAAATGTTTCTTCATTGCATTAAAGGGGATAGTTTATCCACCTGAAATCTGAAAAATCAGTAATTTAGTCACCTTTATGACATTCCAAACCTGTGTGACATTCTTTCTTCTGCAGTAAATAAGAGAATATATTTTGAAAAATGTTGTGAAGGGGATAGTTCACAAAAAAAAATGTCATTATTTACTCACTATCAAGTTGTTCCAAACCCGTAGGAGTTTATTTCTTCTGTTAAGAAGAAAGTCAGTAACCAGACAGTTGACGCAGCCATTGACTTCCATGGTATTTTTTTATACCATGGAAGTCAATGAGGCCCAACAACTGTTTGGTTACCAACATTCTTTAACATATACTCTTTTGTGTTCTTACTCAACTTGTGGGTGAGTAAATGATGACAATATTTAAATTTTTGGGTGAACTATCCCTTTAAGAAAAGAGTTTTGGTTCCCATTGACTTCCATAGTGTGGACAGAAGTGCTATGGAAGTCAATAGGAACTGAACATTTTAAAATTGATCTTCCACAGAATAAATAAAGTAATCGAGTTTGGGAACGACATAAGTGATGAGATAAATGATGACAGAATTTTAATAATTGGGTGAACTTTCCCTTAAAAAATCTGTTTTAAACCATTTTATGGCCCAAATAGGACAACTTATCCTGACTGGCAGAAGACATATGAAACTCTTTCTGAAATGGTTGTTCCAAGATCTACAAAGTGAGTAAAATCAAAGTCCCTTCATTTCAAGTCCCTTCATTTCAAGCCATCTTTGAAACACCTTGGTATCCTCTGTAAAAAGCCGTTTAAAGCTCCTAGATCACTTATAAGTTTACACAGCTAATGTTGTCTGGACTTTTTGTCAACTGAGATTTCTTGGAAAGATATTTTTGCAGTGTTTTGTCAGCAGAACAATCCAAAAACACATTAAATAACAGTACAACCCACTAAAGAGATGTATGTCTTATCCCTCACAGCCTCGCTGTAAGGGATCTATTTAAAGTACAGCTCCTATCTCTTTGACTGGGTTCTCCAATACTGTCCACTGATTGGCTTTTTTTATTTAGAAGGTGGGACTTATTCCGCCATATTGCTTGTTGCACTTTCTCCCATTCATAGGGGTGCCAAATGCACTGTCTTTGTATGTCTTAAGTCTTTGGTCAAATTCAAATTCTATTGCCTAAGCATAGAATTATGTACTTTCTTGTAACCTATATTTATTACTTGTCTAAAGCCTCACACACCATTACTCCTTTATTTGCACAATTAATCACAATTAATCTGAAGTTATCAACTCTAAAAGAAATCACAATGTAGACCAAAGACCAAAATGTGGCTTTATAGAGCTCTTGTTGTAATGAGATTACAGCTTTTAATGTTCAACTTTCATATGTGTTTTATATGTCCTTAGCAGTTTATTGTTGCCTCCCGTTGAATCAAGGAAAGTGCTCATCTGTGATAGATCCTAAATCAGAGTTTTCATCTTCTGTTAGGCTTTTATTTGAAGACAACGACAGTGGGTTGTTTAGCGTCACACTCTTCAGGAAGGCTATTGATGACTTTAAACAAAAAGCACGAGAAAACAAGTAAGTGTCTGATCTCTCTGAATAATATGTATAATTATATATAATTGCGATTAATCGCATCCAAAATAAAAGTCTGTGCTTACATAATATATTTGTGTGTGCTGTATATAAATATTTTGTATATATAAATACCTATGCATGCATGTATATATTTAAGAATTATTTGCACTTAAATTCTGTAAATATATAAATACATAATCTATATTATATAAATATAAATATTTTATACATGAAGAACACATTATATATACATGCATGTGTGTGTATTTACATATACAAAATAGTTATATACAGCACACACAAATATATTATGTAAACACAGACTTTTATTTTGGATGCGATTAATTCGCAATTAATTTTTGCTATATATATATATATATATATATATATATATATATATATATATATATATAAAATTACTGTTAAGATTCTTAAATGTTTTTGAAAGAGGTTTCTTATGCTCACCAAGGCTGCATTTAGTTGGTATAAAATAAAACATAATTATTAAAAACGTTTTTTTTTTTTTCTATTTTAATATATTTTTTAAATTTCTAGGCAAAGCTGAATTTTTAGCATCATTACTCAAGTCTTCAGTCACATGACCCTTCAGAAATCATTCTAATGTGCTGATTTGCTGCACAAGAAACATTTCTTTTTATTATCAATGTTGAAAACAGTTTTGCTGCTTAATATGTTTCTGGGAAATCATGACACATTTTTCAGGATACTTTGATGAATAGGAAATTCAAAAGAGCAGGATTTATTTGAAATAGATATCTTTTGTTACATTATAGTTGTCTTTACTGTTACTTTTGATCAAATTAATGCGTCTTTGCTGAATAAAAAGTATGAAATTTTATTTATTTAAAAAATTTTTTTACTGACTTTTGAACAGTAGTGTCTACTTATAATCCAAATTATATATATTAAAATACCAATTTATATCTTGTAAAATATCTACAAATATCTTGTATTTTCTGTTGTCAGTTTTGTCATATTTCAAAAATCAATGTAAATATATCCCCAGATTATATATGAAATCCTATAAGACTGCTATCAGTGCCTGTTGGTTTTTGATTATCATTGAATCAGAAGGAAGCTGACCTGTTGCTACTGAATTTGTTTCAGGTTCGTGGTGCGTGACTTTCAGTACAATGAAGAGGAGATGAAAGCAGACAAAGAGGAGCTGACTCGCCTCTCCACTGACAAGAAAAAGCAGTTTGTATGCGTGCAGCTGTCTACATTCTATTCACTATTGAACATTATAAAATCGTTCACAATAATGTTGATGAGGAACCTCAAAATCACAGCCAGTCTGAGAGGACCAGAGCTTTGATTACTCTTCATTTGAAGTAACAGGAAAACCAAAAGATAAATAATGTCAATCTGCTTCTGCACCTCAGGGTCCTTTGGTACGTTGGCTTAAAGTAAACTTCAGTGAGGCTTTCATCACATGGATACACATCAAGGCACTTCGGGTTTTTACAGAGTCTGTCTCTGAGGTACAATGTGGGGTATAAACTGTTTCTTATGGAGGTGTAGATTGCCAGATTTATTACCTACATGTTTGCATTAAACAGGTATGGGCTGCCAGTCAATTTCCAGGCCATGTTGCTGCAGCCCGGCAAGAAGAATGTAAAGAAACTCCGAGAAGTTCTGCAGGACCTTTACAAACACTTGGACAGCAGTGCTACTGTTATTGATGTGAGTTACACTACCGTCAAACGTTTGGAATAATTACTAATTTTTAGTTTATACATTTAGTTGATAAAAAATAGTCAAAATAGTAATATTATAAAAGTTTAACATAACATTTTCATTTACACAAACAATTTAATTTATTCTTGTGATGGCAAAAAAAAATTCTGCATCATTACTCCAGTCTTCATTGTCACATGATCCTTCAGAACTCATTCTTATATGCTAATTTGCTGCTCAAGAAACATTTTTTATTATCAATGTTGAAAACTGTTTTTCGGATACACTACCATTAAAAAATGATTCGGAGTAAGAACGATTTTTTTATTCTTAAAGGGCAATTCCACCTCTGGAAAGATGAATGTGTATTTAAAATGGGTCATTTATGTAGAAGAAATGTGAAATTATTTTTTAATTTGGAGCTTTCTAGAGCTGAGAAAAGACAGAA
Organism: Hybognathus amarus; assembly: GCA_030378365.1. Lineage (NCBI taxonomy): Eukaryota > Metazoa > Chordata > Actinopteri > Cypriniformes > Leuciscidae > Hybognathus > Hybognathus amarus. Next base: position 247,300 of record JAQIUQ010007632.1, read on the forward strand.
AATGTATTTTTGGCTTATGTGAATGAAAAACATCAACTCCCAGAATTCATTTTGCTTCGCTGCCCTAGGAGGCCACGCCTACCGCTAACCTCTCGCAGTATGTAAACAACAGTCTACTAGTGATTCTCCGTGATGAGTCTGTCCGAAAATGTGTTTCGAGATCGCCCAAAATGTCCGCGATTCGGCTTTTGCGTTCTACAGTCGTCATTCATCATGTTTACTGTGTCGAACCGGGATGAGTGCGAGCTGTGTGGATAACGCGTGAGGCCGGTGGCGCCATTACTCGATGAGTCGGCACCTAAGACTGCAAGTTACCGGTCTCGTATCTCTCACGGAGGAGCAGGAATTTTCTTAGCAATGTTAAAACGCATCAACCGATCACTTGTTTGGCGTTCATGTAAACACAACAGTCAGATTCACCAATCATAAGGAATTGAGTTAGATTGAAACAAAAGCTGTAACTTACATGTAAACAATGAATGGCGACTTCAGAAATTAAAAGCTGAATCCCGGACATCGACGGCCGGACATGTCCAGGAAAAGAGGACGGTAACCCCTACTACTCAGCTTTCTCCACAGAACAAGAGCCTGCTAGCTTAGCGTCTAAAAAAGATGTGTAATGTTAATCCCAATCCTCTATAACGCATCCGTCAGCGTATTCAGTAGTTTCGTCCACATTTTCAAAACGTTTCTGCCAGTGAAATCAAACGCATTGGCACTGATCTGTGATAGGTCTGTTAGCGCATAGGTTCAACCCCCTATTGGCGGGTTTGAAAGGGTGGGGACTCGGGCTTGTAGTTTTTTACTGAAATCGCCTCTTACACTTCCGCCAACAATGACGTAAAATGACGATTTTTGCGTCATTGTTGGAGGAAGTGAAAAAGGTAAATAGCAGATTTCTCTCGTCTCAGGGGAAAATGATAAAGTGTTGCATGACCATTCAATAGTATAACTGGGTTTCTAACAATGGAAAGCTTAATGCAAATGGGTGGAGTTGCCCTTTAAGTAATACTTTTATTCAGCAAGGATTATGCACTAATAATAATTTAAAGCTACACTGTGTAACTCTTTTAGTTTATTCTTAGTTAAAAACACTTCTCTCAAAAATATATGTGCTCATTAATGTATGTTTACTTCGTTCAAGTAATAAAGTATTTTCGTGAGTGTATAATATGCCATTGAAAATACATACGGGTAAGGGGTTCTAATGTCGGTCGCATGTTGCCCCTCCATCTTGAAAGTACATTAGCAAAAGAGGGACATCGCGTTAATTCAAGCTTCGCCTTTCACATTTACGTTTGAGTTAACACTCATGGACGAGGTCGAACAGGAAGCCATGTTAATCTTGGACTACATTGGCCACCGTAGGAGTTTAAACGAAATCGGAACTGAGAGGAACAGAAACTAATATTCACTGGATGGTCATATACCTTTTCACCGCTAGATGGGGGTAAAAATCACACAGTGTAGCTTTAAAAAACAAACCAAATAAGCATTAGAATGAGTTCTGAAGGACTGGATTTATGTCCATACTTTGTCATCACAAGAATAAATTACATTTCAAAATATATTCAAATTAAAAACAGTTCTTTTAAATTGTAATATCTCACAATATTTACCGTTTTACTGCATTTTGATCAAATAAATGCAGCTCTGGTGAGCGTAAGAGACTTAAAAACATTTTTAAAAATCATAATTATTGCAAACTTTTGAAACGCTAGTGTACTTTCTACATGATCCAAAGACCTAAATGAATATATCTCTAAATCACAGCTGATTTGTTTTCTTTTTTGTGGTATAGGCATCTATGGACATCCCGGGTTTGAATCTCAGCCAGCAAGAGTATTATCCATACGTTTACTACAAGATCGACTGCAACCTCTTTGACTTCAAATAGAATTCAAATACATTGTTTAATTCTACTTCACAAAGACTGACTCTAATAATTTATTAAACACTTATTGTTTATTCTATCATTACCTTTTAACCCCTCTGCTCGTACCTTCCTCTCACTGGCTCGTTCCTTTTTCATTCCTGCCTGCAGATCACTGTTTTGAATAAGCAGTCACAGAGTTTTACCATCTGTGTTATTGGTTTAATGTGTTTACAAATGAAGGATTTTCAGGGGTTTTAAAATCTGGCCTTAGATGGCATGTGCGGTCCAACATTGAACACTTCTCATTTACTGAGCCTGTAATGGTCATGCACTCTGTTTTTCTGTCGGTGCTTACTCTGTGCCATTTGCAGGTAATGCAGTAATTATGTTTAATTGTGTTGTCGAAGAGCCACTATATTTGTTTTTGTCTGTGTTTGTGCTTCTACTGTGAGATTAAATGTATTTATATTTTTGTTGTAAAAGGTGAAATACATGATCACATGCTGAATGTCAAGACCAATCAAAGTCAATAAAATTATAGCACATCAATATGCCTTTTTATGGTCAGAGAAGAACTCAAATGACTATATGCACTCTTATCTTATACTCTTATTATATATCCACATATCTCTCACACACACTATTTGGTTTTTGATTTTTTAATGGGGATATTCCATAGATAAAATGATTTTGATACTGTACAATTATCCTATCCCCTAAACCTACCCATCACATAAAACATTCTGCATATTTACATTTTCAAAAAAACACTAAATATGATTTATAAGCTGTTTTTCATGCACTCTAAAAAAGACTGTGTTGTTTCAACCCAAATTTGTGTCAAATATGGACAAATCCAAAAGTTGGGTTAAAAATGTAATTTAAAATATTAACCCAACTTCAAATTTCACTTTCAGCTGTAAATTGTTTTATTACATTTTAACCCAACATTTGGGTTGAAACAACCCAGCATTTTTTTTAGAGTGTGGGTAGCAAAACATGTCCCCACAAGGACAAGGGTGGGAATCATATTTTAAAAAAAAAAAAATCATTTTTTTACTTGTTTTTTATAATATTTTTTTCTTTTTTGGTGTTTTGAGAAAATTAAAAAATATATATAATTACTATTAATGCAATAATTATGACCAATTTCCCCCCATTGAATATAATAGAATATATATATATATATATATATATATATATATATATATATATATATATATGCTTTTATGAAAAAAATGCTTTTATGAGGCCTAGACTTGACTCTAAAATGAAATACAGCTTTAATATATATATATATATATATATATATATATATATATATATATATATATATATATATATATATATATATATATATATATTAAAGCTGTATTTCATTTTAGAGTCAAGCCTAGGCCTCATAAAAGCATTTTTTTAAATGATTGATTTTTAAATGATTTTAAAAAATGTTTTATTTGAATTCTTCGGGTCCATTTGGGCCGAACAACCCTAGAGGGTTAAAACATTTTAAAGATTTTAAAGAATTTGTTATAAAGAACATTAAAAAAGTGTACTAAAGTACAGTGGCCTACTCAACTATACACTCTAACTCAATGTTAAAGTTTGTCCATATTTGACCCAAAATTGGGTTGACCCAAATTGCATAGAAACTTACAGGAAAAAGTATTGATAGGGTCAGTCAGTTAATATTTCGTTGGTTATCTCTTGTTTTTGCAAAATTTTCATTGTATGAAAATTCACAAATTGACGTGTTTCATTGAGTTATCACAACTAAAACAATTGACAAGCACTAGCCTACTATACGCAAATTGCTTACAAAATTTTGTAATTGCTTACATTTTCAATAATTTGAATAAATGGTGAAGAAGTCCATTTTTCTGGGCAGAACATATACTTTTGGCCACTACTGTTTAGTAGTCAGTTAGTTTTCGTACAACTTTCGCCACTAGTCTCACAATAAACTGTAGCCGGCCCTCGATGACGTAGGAGATGACAGATCTCAAGTTAGACAACTACAACACGAGGGCACAGATGCGCGTGGGACCACAGCACACACTCGCGCGCTCTTCTATCTGCATCATCATTATTAGCGCATGCATCGCTCCATCAAATTCTCAATGGGCTGCGGTGGGAGTCGATCAGACGCTATTGAACCGCGATATCATGAGAGCTGGACCAGAGAAACCGAATCGACGTGGCTTACCAACACTGATGCTGAAATCCCCAACGGTGTGACTTATAAGAACCGCGTCGTTCGTGGAGAATGTAGCCAGCTTATTAAAGGCAATGCAAAACTATCAGGTAGCCTATAATGCTGTTTTGTTGTTGGTGGTGAAAAGTTATATATAGGATATATATATAAATGCATGAGCATATTTATCTGATTTAACTCTATAGCTTTAAGATACTATCTTCAGCATGCTCTGAAATCAAATCAAAGTTTGTTTGGCTTATTGTTCTCTTTTGAAATATGATAACCTTAATCCAAGCTTCCAGAAGTTTTTGTGAAATATGATTTCCACAGGTAGAGGTACAGAGGCCAGTTCTTGTGGAGGCAGAGGCAGACAGATGGTTAATACAGGAACTCAATGTGGGAGGCAGGTTTTGACGTCCAGCACCTGCACAAACCATCAAAGGACATCTTGTGGCCATGAGGTTTGACTCACTGCTCAAGCTAGCAGTTATTAATGAAACATCATGGTCTCGGATGTATAATTCATAAAACTTTAGGTTTGCCAATGTAGCCTACAGACAGCTGTGTCAATGTTTGAGGAACATTGAGTCTGTTTCCCAATCGATATGGTGACAGCTCGTTTGTGTTTATACTGCAGATAAGTGACTCGAACTCGACAACACACAAGGAGGGGACTTCTCATTTTGAGGGGGTATCATCTGATGCTGCGTCTCACCAAGGGAAGCCAATGTGGAAGAAATCATCTTCGCCTGATGTGGAGGATACGCTCTGAAACCCAGAGGAGTTCAGCCCTTGAGGATTGCAGGCTGTATAAGAAATCATAAGCTGTCAAGAGAAATCAAGCTTCACAAGATATGACATCTCATTAACGCTCGCTTATAGAAATATTACACTTTACTGAAGTTTTGTTGCTAAAATGGGTTAAGGTGCATCTGATCATTAGCATGCCAAATATAGAATTTAGTCTGCTGGCACCCTGATGTCCTCATAGGAGTTACTGAGCAAAGCAGCATATGTTCATATTATTGCATGAATTATTGCTCACAATGCACTGTGCAATTTTAATGCTAATGAAACTGATTTTAAAGAACAGGCTACTAAATGCTTTATTGTCATGCTTAATTGTCAAAAGAACAGTTGGTTAATATTATTTTTGGGTTATGTTTGTGTAAATATGCATTTACTGGATATTTGACAGTATTCATTTATTTATTTTATATTTACTAGTGATTCAGTACCATAGTAGTTTTATTTTAGAAATAAAGTTGCTTTCTTTGGAGGATAACAGCAAGATCGATAGACCTTAGTCACAGGCATTTTATACAGCCAGCTATAAGTGCTGTAAAATAACCACTAGATGGAGCAGCTTATCTTGTTTGAACAGACTGCTGTGTTTTGGACATTTAGTGTAACATTAAAAATGAAATATTTAATATAGTATATATAAATGTGAGGCACTGTCTGTACATGGTTGTTGACAAACTTGGAAACATCTAACACACCCCCACTCTCCATAAAGACTACAGAATTCTGCTGCATGAAATTTGAAGTAATGCTATTCTGTAATGCCCTTGTCAAAACAAAGAAACAAATAAATAAAACATAGCAAATTTAAGTCTATACTGATTTTGTGGAATTTTTTGCTCCAGTAGAATAACGTTTGGAAGTGCTGCAACCACACTTTTCCACATGATGATGAAAAGCTTCAATGGATGTTGTCAAATTAAACAAGATATTTTCAGATAGTTATTTAAAACCCTTTAAGTGACTTCTCGACCAAATGGTTGAGCACATTTTGAGTCACTATATTTTATTGAGAGGAGTACTGTACGTAACTTAACTCAAACTGATTGAGCCATCTCTATCATCTGGTTGAGGTATTTATGCCAAAAAGAAAATCCACTAGATTTTACAGTTTCAGTCAACAGCACTTGCCACAACACTTCTTCTAACATGGATGTCAGAAACAAATAAATCACCCCAGCAAAACTGTTTTTGGTGAACTTTTGCAAGCTAAGCATAATTTCTATACATATAAGAGCTCTAACTTCACAAAATTGTGTTACTTGGTGCTATGAAAAAACGTAAGTATATTTTTAATAATTTTGCAAAAACATGCTCAACCAAACGGTTGATCTGTCACTGAGAATGGACATTACAATGCACTATTAAAACTTGGTTGTTATTCAAGTATGCTTTGGAATAATGAATGACCTAAGTTTAGTCTTGTTTTAAATAAAACACTCAGCAAATTATAGCTGAAGTAAAAGCACTTAAAAAAATAAAAGTATGAAAAAGTTATGGAAGTTTTAAATTTACATTAAATCAAATACACTGTACTAAATATTGTTTTCTTTTATATAAAATATATTTTTTACCAAATATTTTTTCCTATAAAATCAAAGCCATATATCTAACCAAGTTGTGTTCCAAATTTGAAGTTGATATCACAAAAATTGAGAGATTTTGTTTAGGCGTAATACCAAAAATGACATAAATTCCATTGAATTTAATTGTGTGCATTCTGCTGTAACAAATTAGTTCATTTCTGTCCAAATATCACTTCTGTTACAAAATATGGAACCTTGAGACTCAGACCTTTCTGACAATGTTTTGTCAAGACTAGAAAAGGTTTTGATCATAAATTATGATGGGCAATGAAAAAGTACGGCAAAGTAAGTGTATTAATTCCGGTACCATTTATTACCATTAAGTGACATCTCAACCATTTGGTAGATGGGATGTGTTGAAAAAAAAATACATTGAGTTTGGTTACTAGCGACATAAGAAGATAAGAAATGCAAACAAAACATTTTTTTCCCGACATTTATACTTTCTTTCCCTAACATTTTAACATTTTATTATATGAAGTGGAGAAATTTATATTCAAAACGAAGCAGTCTTCTCTAATCGTATTGTCAATACATGACTGACTCTGAGACCATGCGGAAAAGTCATATGAGCGCCTCTCAGAGTCGAACAGCAGCAGCAGCGCGAGCTCAGAAGTAACGACACAGGCGTCAGAGGTGGACACGCGCGGTCCTTCTAGATGACAGACCTAACGTAAACATACCTTTTTCTGTCTCTTTATCATCTCAACAGACAGTCATTTCGTCTCCCTGGAAGCCTGGAGAAGAAGAATGACCGACGAAGGAATGTTAATCTCACCGTCGGCTCTCCAGGATCCCGGAGATGGAGCGAAAACTGAAGACATCGGTATGGATTGTACGGACGGGGAAGATGAATTGTGTTTGGAGGAGATTTTAACACTGTACAGTCAACCGATCAATGAGGAGCAAGCCTGGGCCGTGTGTTATCAGTGCTGCAGGTGGTTAACACAAAAACAGAGACGGAAAGAGAAAGGTGTGAGTCCACCTGGACGGATTGCGGGTCCTGGAGATGTGAGGATCCGGAAAGACGGGACTGTTAAATTATATCAACAGAGCAGTCCAGGTAAATCATAATGTTTACATGAGGAGTCAAAGTAAATGCGCAGTGAATGGCGCAGCATGAAGCCAACTGTACGATGCGTTATTATTTACAACGGCTTTGCTTTGATTCATAGCTAAATATAAGCCATACAATGATTAATGGGGGCCATTTTAATTTTTTTAGACAGATTTAGGGATGTACCTAGGATAACACCTCAATTCTAACTGTACACCCATTAGGTTTTTTTACCTGTTTTATTCGAGACTTTAAATATAGGCCGATATTTGCATATATACATATTATATGCTTTGGTTTGACTTGATTAATTATCTCATTCATTGCAATACAAGTCATTTACTCTTTAATAGCGGTTATATCTTCTCGACCATCGAGCCATTGTAAACAATGGGGCCATGTGATCGATTCATCCATAGGCACCTTTAGGCATGTGGCAACAAAAGGGACCTGATCTTTGGCCTAGTGCTCCTGTGATATGCATACTTACCATATTGATTCAACATTTATGAATTGTTCAGGATGCACAATTACAAAATGTAATATGTTAAATGTAGTTAGGCCTACATCAAGGATTTTATACTCCCACTCATATTTAGCACATGGAATGTTCTAGGATTAACCACAATATTTCAAATCAATACTTTTGAGGAAAAATATAGTATAATGTTTTGAATAATAACTGTTTTCTATTAACCAGAAATTAATTGAATTTGAGAGAGGGATTTCTCGGACAGAAGTAGCATAATTAAATTCTCAGCCATTATCTCATTTGGGTTCTTTCGCCTGAGGCTTTTGGATTTGGCTTCGGCTTCCATCTCTGTTCCTCCTTTGGGAGTTAATCTGACTGCCGTTCATAAGTATAATTATTGGGATGAATGTCTCAATCATTCCATCTCCCTAACAAGGTTTTAGACGTGGGGTTCAGCAGTTATTTGAGTGTTTTTGATGTTTTAAATGAGACATTTCCATAGATGTCTCCTGCTTGTTCTCATTGAAATAGAGTACTAGCCTGTAACTGACCTGCATTTAGCAACATATAGTCAATGACCATGTATATACAACCTTATACAATCCTCTGCCTTATAGAAGTGTGTATAGTGCCAAATGACAAGCAAGTAACCAGATCAGATCTTACCAGGCAGGAAAATCAATGCTTATGTAACATGACGGTCTGCTGAATTCTGCTCTCCTGGGGAAGTTTGCTGTCCTGGCAAATGTGGGTATGTTCAAATTACGCTGACTGACCAATGATATCAGACTGTGAACCTGCAAGTTTCAGTCATGATATCTCCCCGATGAATAGATCTATCTCTCAAATTGAATAACAGTTTTAGAGCCGAGGTGTGATTTGTTGAAAAAAAAAAAATAGAAAGGAAAAAGTTGTCTTCAAGCTCCAGACAATGCTTCATTGATGTTTAGGTCTCCTCTCTTCTGCTAAAAAAATATTACAGCCCTGGAAACAGCATGTATTCCCAAGTAGAAAAATTAAATATGGAAGTGTAGATCTGTAGCTCCCGAGAAGCCTAACTCAAAGATATAGGTTAATCTGAGATAGATAAAGCTTTCACTCTCTGTCCTTACAAGGTGTTGGGATTGCATCAAATGCATCAGAATATTGTGCAGATTTGTTATAGATGTTGTTAGTATTGTCTGGAAAATATTAATATACAAACATTACCATATGTAGTAATATACTTTTAAATGAACTTCACTACTCAACTCCTGAAAAAGAAATGAATATACTGTATTTATGAATATAAGTAATAGTCATTTAAATAAATAGTCGTAGTCACAGCTGGATGGGTTTACACCTTTGCCCTTTTGTTCCATTTTTTTTGTTTCAAACACCCTTGTGAATTGATTTCCACGTTAACCAGGTCACAATGTAAAAGATGAATTATTTTCAGTGATTCTCCTTCCATCTTTATAGAAAGATAATATTACAGTACTCGTCTGTTTCATACAACAATGGAAATGGCATCCTATTGCACTAAGTACAAAAGAACCTCTTGAAAAATGCCTTCTCCCTGTCAGGATGGTGTATGTTAGACGCTATGTGGGTTTAAATTCACATTTGATTTTCAGTTGTTGAAAGTGTCCGTTGCAATGACACTGGGTTCATTCATTAGTGACAGCAGTGAACTCTGGGTCTCGGCCAATACCAGAGGAGGCTCTTTCTTTTAACGCTGTAACATTACACCTCCAGTGCCACTAAAGGAAGGGCTAAAACAGACATTATGTTTCTAAGCCTTTTGTAGTGTATCTCAGACTCAACTGGCACTCAACTGGCATCTCTGTCTGACTCCTATAGATTTGTGTTAAATATTTAATATGAAGGTTGTCTGAGGTGAACCCCTGGGTCCTTCTCTGTAATATAGAAATGGGGGAGGGGGCTTTTCATGGTCAATTTCACTTCTTTTATATGTATTCATGGTTGCAACCCATACACCACTTCTCTAGAAAGATGCTGGCCTTAGTGAGCATCATTATTATTATACAGCATCTTTAGTATTATTATAACGTAACTGTAAGTATTAAATCTCGTCCTGCGTTATTTGTGCTTTGGAAATTGAATCAATATGGTCTACTTTTTTCATTTTTGGCTGGTGTATGAAAAACGAGCAACAAAAACAAAACCCATAGACCCGCATTGATTGAAGGATTAGAGACTCAGGATGACCAATAAGAAACCATCCATAGCAACTAGGGATGCACCGATACCGATACCGGTATCGGGTCTCGGCCTCGATACCACATTTTTTAAAGTACTCGTACTCGTTAAAAGTCCCCCGCATACCGGGACCGATACCACGGTCTGAGAAATGGGTTAATCACAGGCGCCGAGTGCCCGCCCCCAGGCCCCGGCTGCAGCTCAGGAGCGGGGAGAAGGCGAGGCGAGACGAGACCTGTCAGCCGCGTGGACCAAGTCGGTACTAAAAAAATGTAAACGTCACAGTACCAAGTCCCGGTGGTACCGAATACCTGATCAAACCCAGTTCCGTTTGCACATGCATGCACGAAGGGCGTGAAGTTGCGTCATCATCATGAAAGCGCTGAGACATGGCGACCGGCGGCGCTGCTGATGTGTGTCTGTGTATATTAAACTGCAAAACGACTGTTTAAATATAAAACCTGCATGTTCTGCTTGTCTCTGTGTGAATGAACAGTGCAGACGCGCAGTTTCATTTAACGTTAGCTACCTCACACACACACTGAAGCTCAAGTGACGCTCGCGCTGTTCTCCCGTCTCTGCTGCCTACACGATGATGACATGATTCATGATTTCATCTCCGAGAGTCACTTCATGAGTAACGGTAGGTATTTTACCGTTTCATTTGAGAAAAACGATCGTCATATCATTTCTTTTACTAGGTGTTTCTCAATGTCAAGGATACTTCCCTTTGACATTGAGAAACGCCCAATGTCTATGTATCAGACACGCACAGAAACTCAAAGGTCTTTCACGGCAACCGTCAAAATAAAAGTTTGGTAAGAAATTGACAGAAATAATTATATTAGGCTACTGTACAATAGATTTAACTACGTCTCTATTAATCAAAATTGCTACTACTAATAATGTGTGCATAAGGTTGCTTTTTCTCTTGATTTTTTATAAGCAATATTTCTCAATATAATCAATATTTTCATATAAACAGCATGTAGCCTTCAATGCTTTCATAAATGTACCATCATAAATAATAATCATTGAATTGAATTTTTTTTTATTTAACTATTTGGAAAAAAAAGAAAGAAAAAAAAGAATATATATATATATATATATATATATATATATATATATATATAATGAAATAAAATATAATTAAATAAATTGGAAAAATAGTTAAAACTGATTTTAAATCATGTTTTTTTATTAAGTACTCGGTATCTAGAATCGGCGAGTACTGAAATGCAAGTACTCGTTACTCGTACTCGTTTTCCAAAAAGTGGTATCGGTGCATCCCTAATAGCAACCTATGAACCATCTATCAATTTATTAGCAACATCCGTGAACACAATAGAGTGCAACAGTTGCCGATTCTGGAATTAAAAATCATATTAATTTTCTTCATAGGGGAGCTGATTTTTAATAATAACCTATAAACCTTTAAAAAGTGTTCTACTGTGAGCTTTGAGGTTGTTAATCGATTTGATGTGTTTTTGTTAAAGCCACAATATGTAACTCTTTTAGTTTATTCTTAGCTAAAAACACTTAGTTCTATCAAAAATATATGTGCTCATTAATGTATATTTACTTCGTTCAAGTAATAAAGTATTCTCGTGAGTGTATAATATGCCATTGAAAATACATGCGGGTAAGGGGTTCTAATGTCGGTCCGCCATGTTGCCCCTCCATCTTGAAAGTACATTAGCCAAAGAGGGACATACCCGTTAATTCAAGCTTCGTCTTTCGCGTTTACGTCTCAGTTAACACTCATGGACGAGGGTCGAACTGGAAGCCTTGTTAATCTTGGACTACATTGGCCACCGTAGGAGTTAAAACGAAATCGGAACTGAGAGGAACAGAAACTAATATTCACTGGATGGTCATATACCTTTTCACCACTAGATGGGGGTAAAAATCACACAGTGTAGCTTTAAAGCATCTACAGTGTAGCCTGCATTATTTCAGCTTATTTTTAAAAATAATTGTTCAACAGCAAAATACTTGGTGAAAAACTACATTACCCATGATTCTTCAGAGAATTTCCACCAATCAGAGAATCTAAACAAACAATTTGGCAAAATAACTTTTAGTGCCACCCACTTCCATGAGGCACTGCGAACAAAATAATCTCCCCATGTTCTCAAACCACTTAAATATTTGTTCAGATATGCATATTTAGCAACTAATGGTTTGTAAGTATACTTAGTCACCTACCCTTATGTATTGTCAAGAACCCAGAAAATGAAAAAAATCTAGTTCTATTATATCCTATTGTCAGGTTCATTGATAATTATAATGTTGAAATGTTAAATTTGAGTTATGTGATTTTAAAAAATTGATTTGCTCAGATATTATATATTTGTTTCTCTTCTTTCTTTTCCCATTACAGATAAACACATTGAACCGCCCAGTTCATCAATAGAGGTGAGTCATCTTATTTACTTTTGTTGAGGTGCCAGTCTGGTTTTTGACTTTTGAGAAAAATGAGTCATTCTGTTGCTATATTTGGTAAAGGGCATCGGCTTGACAAACCATCCGGAGGAAAAAGCTAGTATTCGTCTTTGTGTGTTTGGTTTCTGAAAGTTTCTAGGTGCAGTGTTTTTTGCTGACTCCGGTGGTCACTCTTCCCCGTTGTGTGGATGTTTGCCAGCTAGATTTAGGTGCGAGTGGTTTTGAGGACTGTGGGAACCGCATTGTCTTGATGGTATTCATTAGCTGTTAGTTCTTTGTTGGCGTGACAACTTTGTGGATCTCGGCCTGCCTCAAAGTTTTCCTAAAGCTCCCTGCCACTCTGGGAAGTAGCCAAAGCTTTGGTGTAATACATTTGGAAATAGTTTCCCAAGCTTTTCAGCACCAAGAGATCTCATGCCGCCAGACTCGGAACAGTGCAAGACATTTGTATGCCCTTCCTATTTAGTAAAGAAGATAGTGATGTGCAAATAGGACTGCGTGTTATGCAAAAAAAATTTAAGTACGATTTTTTTGGCTAAAATGTGATCGATTTTAAAATGCCCTGCATAGTTAACAGATGGGTCCACAGAAGGTATCCGAACATGCAAGCACGCGCCCACACAGCCACACACACATAGACTTCCAAACAAAAAGAACACATGCGGCCATCTCTGAACAAGATTATCAACAGAGCACTAGACGGTAAACTCGTGACTGTGAATGGGAGGATATTCAAAGAGCAGAACAGCAGGGCCCTGCCTCCTCTGCACACAAACACTATCTTTTTTTCCAATAGAGTTGATACACATAACAGATAAGACATTTTGTAAACATAAAACATTCATAGATCGTGTGATGTGGGCTGATATGGCCAAAAAAGTGACTGTGATAAAATATTTAGTTAGGACTCTACTTTTATTACAATTAACCATAAAATTATACATCATCCATTGTATCAAACATTTAGAACATGAGAAGCATAGGTAAAACCAGCCCCATCTTTACTAAAGTACAATCTATAGTTTCTATGCTATTTGTTATGAAAAACATAAGCCTAAAAACATTTCTAGTATTAACACAAATGCTATAGCTTAACAACAAAAAATAGTGTAAGTACATTTCATTACTTCTTTTATTAATAATATAATAATTCTATATAACTATACCATATTTATGCCATAATACCATGGTGCAGTTCAGGGGTGGACTGGCTATATGGAGCCGCTGTACAATGTGGGACAGCCAGTTAGTGTTGCTACTGTAAATCCATGGTAAATGATGATTTGTTGATTTGAAAAGTTTTCTTCTGACTGGATTGTTACCTGGTTATCACAGAGTCCTACATGTTCTTTGCTGAATTCAAGCACTTGTCACTGGTTTTCATAGATGAGTAAATGCATCTGCTCTAGCGATTCAGATTAGCCTTGCATAATGAATATTAAGCCATCATTGATTCACCCTTCATGTTTCTTAAAATTGTGACACAAAAGGAGAAATTTTGAAAAATTTTCCCACTCAACTACCATCTGGGCAGATTGTAGATTTATATACTGCCATTCACTCTTTTTCCCTCAGAATTGTAAAGAATTAAACTTAAACTTTATTATAATTTAGCAATTACGGGAATGAAAGTTCAAGTTGGAGAAAAAAGTCAGCTTGCAATTCAAAAAGTCAGGAATTGCAAGTTTATATCTCACAATAATTATGACTTTCTTTCTCGCAATTGCGATTGTATATCCCACAATTATTCATTTTTTTCTCTTAGAATCAAGAAAAACTCGCAATTGCGAGAGTCAAATTCTGGGAAAAAAAGTCAGCTTACAATTCTGACTTTATTATGGAAGCTTGTTTCCGCCATAGATTGAAAAATTTAAAAGGTAATTGCGACTTTTTATCTCACAATTCTGACTTTTTTTCTTACAATTGCCAGTTTACTTCTCGCAATTTTGACTTTATTTTTCAGAATTGTGAGGTATAAAGTCAGAATTGTGAGGTATAAAGTCAGATTTGCGAGATATAAAGTCAGAATTGCGTGAAATTAAGTCAGAATTGCGTGATATAAAGTCGCAATTGCGTTTTATAAAGTCAGAATTGCGAGATGTAAAGTAAGAATTGCTAGATATAAAGTCGCAATTGCTTGCTTCCATACTTTATAACTTGTAATTGCAAGCGAAAAAAGTCAGAATTGCAAGATAAAAAGTTGCTCAGCCTTTTACCTTTTTTTATTATTCAGTGGCATAAACAAGCTTCCATTCTTTTAGTTTAATTTTTTATGGCTTCAGAAGGCTTTTATTGTGGTACTTCCTTTTTGAAGCTCAAAAACCTTTTGTGTTCCACAGAAAAAAGAAAGTCATACAGGTTTGGAACAACATGAGGATGAGTAAATGATGACAGGATCATCGTTTGTACATTATGTTTCATATGTACACTCGGTGAGATCAGAGCTTTGGGGCGAAGGCGCCCTCCTCTTCATAAAGCCTACCCTGTCTTAGGGCAGTAATGAGAGGGTGTGTGTGTGTGCTCTGCTCTGCATGACTGCACCTCTCTCTCAGCGATCATGTGATATTGCAGTATGCATGTTTAAGACCTCGCCCTGACGGCCAAGTTAAGCGAATGCCTCGACACTGACTGAACAAAATTCTGCTGCTCGCCACAGACACGCATCCACTGCCCCCTCTGGCTGTGTGTGTCTCAAACCAACTGCCCTGTCCGTGAGCGACTTTATGGTGCAGTGTGTATTTTTTTGCAACATCTAGCGGTTTGGTTGCAAGTTGCATCAAGCCTTGTTTAAACTCGACGCGTCGGATAAGCCAAAAGGTGCGCGTGGCAAAAATGAAATGAATTTAACAACGTGCGCCTCGCATCCCCTAGACACCATTTACTACACAATAGGGTGTTTTTCTCTAATTTTGAAAACTCTTTGTGATCGACTTAAAATGCTTCCATTACGGTTTATTAAGTAAGTTCTTTATTCACCACTGACAAAATGGTTATGGATGTCATATTGAATTTCTGTTAAATACTCAAAATGATTATTACACATTGTATTATTACACACAATAGTGTTTTTTTGCATGAACATATCCCAAGGAATCTGTTTCAGACAGGCCACTTAAGGCATCATGTCACCCCTAATGTTCTACAATGGATTTAAGTGAGCTTCACATGAAAAAGTGACATTTGTATTGCTGTGCTTGTTTCTTAGTAAAAGAGTCCATGACAAATGTGAACATTCAAGATACAAGGAAAAAAATCTAGTTTAAAGCACGTCAAGTTTTTTTTTTTCATGTATGTGGTTTTGTGTTTTAGCATTTTCAAGAAAAATGTAATGACTTTAATATCATGTGGTCAAACACATCTTAATCATGTAATCAAGTTTTGAAAAAATACCTCTTTTTTTCTTTTACAATTATCATCAATTAATATGTCATTAATATTACTAATTTTTAGGGATTCACAACACGACATTGTACTTCTGAACAAAATCAGTCATGAAAAGGTTACATTGTTTTTGACATTTTAAGAGAAACTACTCTGTAAAGTTTTCTTTTTGGAAATTCGATTCCTTGCTTTGTCTTCATTAGGACTGTCATCCCCTGATATTTTTTACTTTGTCCAAAAAAAAAATCTAAATTTTAATTTTAAAATGTAAAAACATCATAAAATGTGTATTTAAGTCATCTTATGCAAATGCATTTTTAATGAAATAATGAATATATTTATAATGGACTGGATAAAAAGAAGCCCTCTGCGGTGTATTATTTATATACTATCATAGACTTTATTCATATTTTGAACTTACTTTGTTTATATTTTCTATTTTAATTTAAGTTTAAGTCAGTTTATGTTCTTTTGTTATTTTTTAACACTATTTAGCTTTATTAGATTTATTTTTATTTCAGTTTTAGTAGTAATTTCAGTATTTATTTGTTTATTTTTTATTTCAGCTTTATTTCAGTTAATAGTTTTAATAGTTTTTTGGTTTTAGTTAAACAACACTGACCTTGTGTCATCCACCCAGATATCATAGTGAAGGTCACATCTGTTCTGGCTTTAAAAACCAGATGAAGGCATCTTGGTCGGCAAGGTATTATGCAAAATTTTTCAGCTCTCAGTCAGCCATAATCTGTCTCTCAAAGATATTTATAATTTTTTACCTAATCATTTAAAGTTGTCAATAGCGAATCATATCGATCCATGCCCAAAATGGTGTTGATTTTAGGAAGCACTCTCGGTTGGGCTTCATCCGGCTCACTCTGGCCTTTGGCAGTTCTCTGGAGGCGAGCTGACCCAGTTTTTCTCCATTAACTCAGTACTATTGGCAGGACTCGATTGCTTTATAAATAGGAGAATAGTAATCACATTTAGATGCCTCTTGGCTTCTCACCAGTGTCTTTCAGCTAAAAACAAACCCACTCCATCAAAATCAGTTTCCAAGTTCTTCCATTATTCACTGATGTGCATCTGCCAACTGATCATTAAAGCTTTTTTTGATCTACATGATCTGATGGGTGAAAGACACAGTCCATTTTGACCAATAGGCATCTTGGCATCTTAATGAAAACTTGTAAAGATCACCGTGGCGTGTTTCCTCTGCCAAGGTGCACGGACAAAGAGGATTAGACCCAAGATCTAGTTCGGTGGCTAAAGGGGGATTATCAGACCTCCTTAATGAGAGTTTCTTCAAGCTGCGGGTCATACTACCTGTCTGTGGTTCTGGACCCAGAGAGAGGCTGCTGTTAGACAGGTTTTGGATGAGGAGGAATGTTGATGGTCTGTAAAACACCTGTTGAGACTCAAGTAAATTCCCATTACAACCTCCCCTTCCGTGTCTGGGGTTTTTTTTTTTTTTTTGTTAAACAATTCACCTCTGAAATACCCCTCATCTCACTTTCACTTTCTCGTATTTAGTTGTTGTGTGGGTTTGGGGAACTTGTTTGTTATCTGTGAGCTCCTGTGGTTTATTCTCCATAGGTTTTCTTGTTCTTAGCACAAAGCCTGTTTCTTTCTCCTCGCTGCATAACTTTCCTTCCTCAGCTGACTGTGTGAGTGTGTAAGGATGAGGTAGAATGTTTGAGTACTTTGGCCTGGTCACACGCAGCCTTGACGCACAACGTTATTTTTAAATTTCCAAGTCGTATTTGGAGCCGATTTACGCACAACCATCACTTTTCAGTGTCATGCAAAAACAAGTTGTTCTCTTATCCAACCTATTGTCTTGTGCCTTCTGGAAGATAATCAGTAATTCTTTATTCCGGTAGTCCACTTTAGACATCGTACTGACTCGAAGTATCTTTGCAGGAACCTCTGAGAGTTACTAAGATTAAACAAACCCTAGTGGCAGTTTTTGGAACATGCCATGATGGCCTATTTTTGTGAAATCATACTCAAAATAAAGAAAATACTGCAAGACTTTTTGGACTTTGCACTTTCAGACCACCGTGGACATATATCATATCGATCCATGCCCATATTGGTGGTGGTTTTAGGAATATAAAACCACCGCTATATAAATAAAGGTGACAGATACTTTATTTTTATGATGATATGACGTACAATATGTCAGTTAGACTACACTTGAATAGTAGAATCTTACTACTTAATAGTTGGACCAAAAAAAGTGTTCAATGAGTATACAGATTACATCTACAGCAATTTTATACAACAGACATTTTATAAAAATATATCAATAAAACCAAAATCAATGTATTTGGTATTGGATATCAATTTAACATTGACGTTAGTTGTTGAATTTACATTGAATTATGTTCACCCGACGTCGCAACCGAAATTTAACCAAATATCAACGTCTTATGACGTTGTGTGCCTGCTGGGAACACTTAAATATCCATATCTGGAATGTTTTAATATCCACAGTTTAGTTTAAGTAGGTTTGCGTACATCCCTAACCTGTTGCTTCTGTCACTGAGTGGTTGACTAAACTGCTGAATGTTTGTCTGATGAGATTTATGCTGTTTTGGCCATTAGTCAACCTTATAAAGTTACCACATCCTTTCCCAGAGGACTT
Source organism: Hybognathus amarus (assembly GCA_030378365.1). Lineage (NCBI taxonomy): Eukaryota > Metazoa > Chordata > Actinopteri > Cypriniformes > Leuciscidae > Hybognathus > Hybognathus amarus. The sequence goes on from JAQIUQ010007632.1 coordinate 265,967, forward strand.
CAAGGGTGGGGAACAGCAGAGTGAGACTAATGGTTTTAGGTTTCAGAAGAAGCATAGTCTCTGGCCCCCTCACACAGATCATCGAGAGTCTACTGCTTTGAGCCCACCAGTTAGGGATGCACAGATATGAAAATTTTGGCCCATACCGATAACAGATAATTCTTTATATTTGAAAGCCGAGAACCGATATATCGGCCGATAATCTTTTTTATCTAATTTTAAGAGCCTGATTACAAAAACAAAAGTCTCACAATTAAATCCATGTCCCAAGCGCACAATTATAATGATGTTCTCATTATAGTGTTGTATAGCCGATATGACAGATTTGCGCTGCACATGTTGTACCTAACCGTATTTTCATTTTTTGAAGAGATTTCAATCATATTTCAAGAAATTCAAAAACACAATCAGTGCTCAGCAAGTGTCTCAGCTGAAGGGAATAATACATTATTTATTCGGCTTTAATATATCGGGCAGATTTTCTTACCAGGCCGATAACAATAACATTAAAAATGAACATATATCGGCCAGATACCGATATATGTTACAGATACCGATATATGTACCAATATATGCTGGCCAATATATCGTACATCCTAGCGATAGATCTGATGTTTAAAACAGATTAAAAAGTTTGGGATTTATATGTTTTTTAAGATCACAGACCAGATTTTCCATTAATTTTTCCATTAATTTTTAGTTTGAATGAGGACAGAGAGAGTTGAGGCAGTAGAAACAATTTTTCCTACATTAGAACAGTAGGACAAGTCGTCGTCCTGTCAGTCTGTGTATGGGACAGTGAGTCACAGTGCTTGTCGGAGGGAAGCAAATGTCCACCTTGCTGTAGGCTTCTGGATGCAGCCCAGATCATTATGTAACTGTTCGCTTTCTCTTTCATTCACTTCTCATAGTGTTTTTTGTAGTCTGAGTATTTTGTAAGTGGATGTGTTTCTGTACTTTATGCTCCAAATATTCCTAAGAAACAGTCCTTAAATGCCCCTTAAATACAGCTTATGTTATACAGCTTGTGAAATTTCCATGTCCTCCAAAGGGCGTCTGGTAGGGGTGGGGAAAAACTTATACAGCACTGTGATGCACATTTAAATAAAATGTATAGACTTATTTGGGATTTTTTTAAGAAGGAACGAACGAATAAGGTAGATATGACATACGGGATTTGGTTGGAGTATGCACGGCATGCCACCATCCGAGGGAATGTCAGCCTTAACCAAGGATGGCAAAGCTGATGTTAAATCAGGTCTTCTATGAGCATTTACTGCAGGCATTATTTAAACATATTAGGGATGCATGATACTGCGCTTGTGAATTCGTAGTCATTTAAATCCTCCGAACCCGATACCAGCGTGTACAGTAGTGTTTGTGATGAAGAAATACAGACAACAGAGCAAACAGAGTGCAGAATGGATGTATCAGAGAAGGTTGAATGAATGACTAACTAGGCATTTATATACATTAGACGAGAGCCTATGAAGTAAATGTAACAAATTACAGACTGATCTCATGAAATTACGTGTGTATTATGCGCCAATTCCTATTTCTATTTTTGGCGTGCTATCAAACACGCATAATCACTTTTCAGTGTGTTTATGAACACCGTAGACTAAACGTTAAACTTATTACTGCTTTCCTGTTGGTTCTTTGCAATGTTAATCAAATATATTATTAATTCTTCATGGGTCATTACTTTTTACTTTTAAAGCAAAGTATTTATAGTCTCACACACACACACAAAAAAGATTCAGATAATCGATTTAGCATCGAATCGGAAGCCCTCTGAAAGTTAATCGAATCGAATCCTGAGGTGCCTAGAGATTCCCACCCTGACTGTATATATAAATATATGACCTACCTCAACTCCATCCCTAAACCTACCCGTCACTGGGGTTTATGAGTCTTCCCCTACCATCCTAGGAAAAAAAATCGCTCCCCAGATGTATATCTACATTTTGCTTCGTTTCTCTTGGACATTTAACGGCGTGTACATACGTGGAATCACGCGGACATTAATGGCGTAGACATACACGCGGATACACGTGGATAGCTGAAAATGCGTATAGATACACGCCACTTGACTTGAAAGTGCCACGTATGTTTACGCAAAAGTCATGATGTCAGGTTGCAAATTAATAGAACGTTCAACAAATTTAAAATTAAATAATTACGCTAATATATAGCTGCTGTGCCTGAGCTGATGAGTGGATTGAGTGCAAGTTTTATGTTCTGTGTTACCTCTGTTATATGATTTCTGTCAGTACACCGATTACTTTACGTGGCTACCGCAGCACTGCCCCTACTGTCATATTGCTTTTTATAGAGATAAAAACCAGTTAAGTTGGACAACGAATGCTACAATTATAAAACTAAAAGCAACTGCTCTGTTATCTGCCGATAAATGAAAAGTTCCAACATTTGGTTGGCGGTGGATGTTAATTTCATATCCTGTTCATATACAGTAGGTTATCCAGGGTTGGTAAAAGGACCATCATGGGACCCTGGAGCACAACCGCCATTCCCCCAACTTGTTTCATTCATATGTGATTGAAGAAACCATGTAAGTTTATCAAGGTGTGGTTAAAGCCCCTGGGCATTTGCGGTCTTGGAGAATGTGCTCCTAATGCGTGGTCTGAAATCCTGAGTTTATTTTCAAAAGTTCAGTTGAGTAAATTAGAGAAGAATGGCATTGTTCTGCTCCTCTCGAGTGGCTCATCTCCATATGATGCTGGTGAAATGGTGAAAACTTTGCCTTGGAGCAGTGTCGTCATGTGAGAAGGGCTCCGACAACAGTAGCCTGTGTTTTCATTGTTTTATGTCACGTGATAGAGCTCAGGAGAAAGGAAAACAACTGCATCTTACTATGCATTTGTATGTCCTGAGTTGGATGAAATATCACTCCAAAGTGGGTTTAGCTATTGAGGTGGGATGTCAAACCAGTCATATTGTTCATATTCTTTTCATAGAGCTGCAATGTATATGCGTGGAAGAAGTGGCAGGATGTTTTTTAGTTCTCTCCTGTCAGCTCAGTTCACATGGGTGGCCTTTTCCCCTCCAACATCACTGTTAAAACCAACACAGACCATTCAGATTTAACTGTTCACCTCAGAAATGTTTGCTTAGTTCATCTTGGATGAGCAGATATTTACCAGTGTTTAGTTTTTCTTTAGCAATGCAGGAAACCCACCTGGTGAATGAATAACTATTAATGGAGTGTTGCTAAGGAAACGCATTTAAGTGTTTTGGAAAGTGTTTTGAAAAGTTTATGAATGCAGAATTCGATTTTTGAATGAGATGTCAATTTTAGGCTTTTTAGATGGGATTGAAACTCTGACTGCCATGTAGTGTTGTCATGATTCTGGAATTTCTAACCTCAATATAATACCTGGAAAAATATTGGTATTTGATACCATTTTCAATTCCACAGGGACAAATTGCTACAATATTAAGGACCAATATCCAAGTTTTACTTGTAAACATAGCCAAGTCAAAGAATTGTCTCATTAACTGTAACTTTGCTTTCTGAGATTCCTCAGGCTCCAAGTGGGAATAATAATAATAATAACATTTTAAGTCAAAAGTATATTACTACCATAATACAACTGTACAGTAAATACATATTTCACAAGTATTTTAATTGTTTTAGTTAGTACTGTACAATACAGTACTAACTCTAGTACTCTAGTACTGTTAGTATACAGTACTAGAGCATAAATGCAATGTATCATAAAAAAAATATTTCATATGCTAGCTAATGGTGTAGTTGAGGAATTGTGCGGTATATGGATACAAAAGTACTTTATATCTCCAAAAACACTGTATTAATGAATAGATGAGAAGTAAACAAAAAAGATATATTATTTGTATGATTAAAAATGTATATATTTTTGTACAATTACTCAATCAATTGTTGGGGACGCATAGACCCAGAAGTGTAAACAGAAAACGAAGACCATTTGAAGGTTAATCAATAGCATGAGTCTGAGGCTGAAACTAATGAATGGTATTCACCTTGGTCTCTATAAGAAATTCATCTTGTGTTTTAATGTCCCTTCCCATTGTACACTCTGATGATCAGCACAATATCCCCAAGTGAATAGACATAATAACTAGTGTGAATGAACAGTGATGAAGAACCCGTCTCATCTTGTCTGCACTGTAGTTTTGATGGTCCGTCTTAAGAGGGTCAGCCGTCTATAAATAAATAACCTGGAAACCTCCCCTCCCTTTTGCATAATGTGATTTGACTCAGTACAAACTGTTCTATTGATTATGTGCTATTGAGGTCTGCTGTGGACGGTTTGGCACAGCTGACCATCCTCTTAATATTGTTTTTGGAATGATTCAGATAAAGTTTAGAAATAATCAGAATTTGAATGCTGTTTTTTTTGTGGCACATTGTTAAGAGGTTCCAGAAACACATGGCCTCTTATGTATACGCGCCTGTGCACACATTGGTTCACGCATCATGTGCTTGTGTTGTGTGTGTGCGCTGAGCCACATGCCGATGTTTCAGCAGACAGCTGACTGCTGCCCACATCTGTGTAAAGGGACTGGCATGCTAACTCAATAAGGAGAGGAGAGCGGTACCCATTTGTGTGTGACCGGCCAGCAGCCCTTGTTACTGTCAGAATGCTGTTTGCTAGTAGTAAGGATTCACAATATATCAGCCAGCATATCGCTATCTGCCGAGATATGTATTTATTTTTATTAATGTTATCTTTATCGGCCTGATAAGAAGATTTGGCTGATATCTTAGGGGCTGTTTACATGACGACAGCGTTTTAGGTGCCTGAAAATGCAAACTTGTGAAAACGGTCTGTGTAAACTACAAAAATGCGAATCTCTGAAGACGATGACATATTTACTATAGTGTTTCATCGGCATCAAACTCGAATAATTTTTTTTTCCGTTTAAAGCTGCGTTCACACTACACGCGACTTTGTCGCTGCAGGTCGCCAGTGGCTGCGCTGGAGGGCGTTCCCACTACTGGTTGCCTAGTAATGTTTGTGAGTGACATTCACGGATGTTACTCTATGTTAGATAGCAAATATGTTTTCTTGCCGCTACAAACAAATATTTTGGAAGGAAAAGTCTGAAATATAAATGCAGTCAGTTAGACATAAAAAGCTTAATATTAAAGATAAACGAGAAACAGTGAGTGCTCTTTGCCATCGCGGCTATTTGACTGCAGCAAACGGGCAAATACCGGTCTATCTGGGTTCCCGAAACCATTCACTCACGGAGGCAGAATGGTGAACTCCACTGTATGTACACGGAGATGTTCAACTTGCCTCGGTCAGACTCCATTGACTTCACTCGTATTGGTTATTGCTTGCAAAATCGCTCTTCATTTGCATAAAGTAAAAAATTTCTAAACTTTGTCGCGTCGCTGGACACGCACCACCGGTCGCGACCACACGTATCGCCAGAAGTCGCCACTTACCATTGAAAATGAATGGCATCGTGTCATTTGGTCGCGTGTTGTGTGAACGCAGCTTTAAACATATCATTGTCGTGTAAACGAACCCTTAAAGCTGATAAATAATGAATTATTTCCTTCAGCTGAGACACTTCAGATGCACACTGTTCGCCATGATGGTACATGATGGCTAGAATTTTTTATTATTATAATTTTTTGGTAAGGAAAGGGGTGGAAAATTATTTTTAAAACATCAAACAAGGCTACTTTTTGTTAAAGTGCTTGGGACATGGGTTTTAATGGTGAGACTTTTATTTTTGTTGCTTTAGTCTGGTTCACTTCTAGTTCTGATGTACAAATATAGGAAAATAATATAGTAACAAAAAAGGAAAATATGTTTAGTGAATCTTGTTATTATTATTACATATGAGTGGATTATATAATAATAACCCTAATTATTATTGTTATTATTTAATACGTATTATTGTAAGCTATTATTATATACAAATTGTACAAGTCATTTTTATGTAAATGCAATGTAACCTTTTTATTACTGCTATTGCCAAATTATTAAAACGTGTATTTTTAAATTAAACCAATCATAATGATTGGGAAGAGGCAATTTACAAAACTAGCTAATGGTATCTATTTAAAAGAAATTGCCTATTATGCACAAAACATATTTAAAAAATCAAGAGCAACAATTGTAACAAATTGTTAGGGTTATGAATATTGTTCATCCTTAAATCAGGTCTTGAGAACAGGCTTAACAAACTCAGGATTTGCCTCAGAGCAGTGATGTCATGTGAACTGGGCTGAGCGAACAGTAGCCTGTGTCTTCATTGTTTTGCGTAGCGTGAGACCGAGAGAGCTCAGAAGAGAGGAAGGCAACTGCATCATTATTGTGAACATAAACCGATGGAGATGAAATATCACTCCAAAGTGGATTTGTTGGGGGTTAAGGACTAGTTTTTTATATTTGAAAACGAATCTCCACTATCAGAAATAAACAATCGTTTAGAGCTGATAAGCATAAAAATTCGCTCATGGATGTCTAGTTCAAGTCTTGTGCTTCTGACTGGATTTAGTCCTGTACGTGTTAGTGTGTCAGGATGTTTGCCGTCTGTTGTCACTTTCCCTCCACCATCACTGCTCTCTCTCAAACTCATTTTTTCCCCTCATTCCTTCTGAGTCACAAGCCTGGAGAGAAAACTGCAGAGAGAATAGTCCTGTGTTCCTCCACTGTTTCAAGACGTCTACAGGAACTCGATGTTCTCACAGTCACACTCTCCACTGCCTAAGCATAAGGGTACTGTACAGCTAGCCCTACTGCAGAAAAAAAGGTGTGTGTGTGTGTAAGTAGAAAAAATATGCCTGTCATAGTGGATCTATTGTCTGGGTGAATCAATTAGCAAAACTATTACATTCAGCTTTAGGGCTGTTAGTTACTGACGTGTGCCAAACAACCTCTCTATTATTTAATAAATGATGAGCCACTCGATACGCTGTTGCTGCGTTCATTTACAACATCCTCCTCCTCCTGACTTCTCCTTTTTGGTGAACTTATGTTATGTAAAAGCTCTGCCTCTCCCAGATGTGTAACTGAGGTGGATGTCTGATGCTTTGTTGATGTTGATCACACCTGAAAATGATGGAATAAAATGACGTTGATGGAAGACTGTTTATATAGAAGTTGTTATATTGAGGGCAGGACTTATGTTATGTTATGCGAGCGTGACGAATCATGAAACAAGGCTGGAAAACTGAACAGGACATGGTTTTAAGAGTCGATTTTATATATGTATTTTTTAAGTTGATCTGTATTTGTTGACTTTGACTATACTTATCTATATTGAATTTTATTTAGCTATATTAAATAATATTATTTAAAAATAATTTTGCATGCTCGTTTTCTCTATTTTTACTGATTACCTACTGATTATTCTGATGACGTTCTCAGTTATTGAATGCTCAATTAAAGGGGTCATGAACTGGCTTTTAAAAAATTTTTTATATTGTTGTCTGTGGTCAACCAATGACGTTCTCTTGGTTTTTAGTTTTTACATTAAAAAAACATCAAAATGTTTAAGTAATAGGCTATTTTCGCCCCAAGTTTTGAGCCCAGCTCAAAAACGCTCGGTTTTCATGGGTGTCTCTGCACTGAAGACTTGGAAGTAAACACCCACTTCTGTGAGTGGATAACAGTTTTGCATATTATAATGAGTTTCACTCTCGATCCGCTTTGTCATCTCAAGGTAGACCTATGTTATTTAGCTATGCGTGTAATGCGCGATTCAGTGGGCGGGGCTAAACCGGCCGTGTTGAAGTAGGCGTTGATCTTCTGCGGGGTGGTGTTTTATCCTCTTTGATGTCATAGTTCCCCACTTTGAAAAACGAGTCGTTTGCAGAGGCTGGTGTCAATAAAAGCTTTTATTGGACTTTTATTGGATGTTTTCAGTTCTGAAACTTACAGGATATTCTTATAATATGATGACCTCTTAGATGTCAAAAGCTCAAGAAAATTTTATTTTTCAAAAATTTTTGGACTGATCATAATTAATTCTTAATGGATTCGAGTCCAGACCGAACTTCCCAATCAAAAATGTATGAAAATGAAAATGTATGTTTTACAATTTGCAGCATGACGTTATCTATTGCTAAATTATGGCTCATCATAGACTAGCTAACCACAAAGCTAGCTAATGCCACTATCATCACAGTCGAAGACCACTAACGTTAACATTAATGAGCTTGAAAACCCCATTGAACTGTTTCTGCCTAAATAAATAATCTCTTTTTAAATGCTATCATATTATTTCAGTTAAAACTCATAAATAACTACAAATAACTATGGTAGGAAAATCTGTTAATGTTTTGTTGCATGTTTCTGAAAAAAATAAATAAATAAATAAAAATATCGGCCGATATATCGGCATATCGGATTTTAAAACCCCCAAATATTTGTATTCGGCATCGGCCTTCAAAATCCTTTATCGATCGGACTCTAATAATTCTCATCTGTATTAGCCAGAATTGTAATATACTGTAGATTAATCCATATTTATAACATTATGAACCACGGTGATATAAAATTACTAGCTAGATATGAGAATACTCTCATACTGCCCACTCCTAGCATTTGAAGTGTTAAACAATGAAAAACAAGTCTGCTAGTAATGAATGAATCCTAGACTGTTACACACAGTTCTGTGTTTGCAATCCTATGCAGGCTAGGCTTGAATCATGTAGCTTAGCTCTTGTGTAGTGTATTAAATAGACGATTAGATTACATAAGAGCAGGACACTTATAATATTTGTTTTCCTCATGACAAGGATTAACGTCTGGAACACAGCATGTTTTAGCAGGTGAACCACAGCAAATCCACGCCTGGAAAATGTCAATATTGAGATAGAGATGAGCAGATCTGATGAGTCTTGGTTTGTACATCAGCGCTGTATGTGGTGAAATGTTTAGGAGACATGATGGTGAAACCTCATCTGTTTGACATAACACTCTTACATAACAATAATTATGTTGGTTTTTATCTCTTTTCGCTGATAAGGCGTTTCGTATAGCCCCCTTAATAAACAATTAATTCTCTATTGCATGTTAGTTTTGTTTAAGTTTATTGACAAAGGGTTGAGAGTAAATCTGTATCTATAGATTATCTTAATTCTTCCTTATTTAAAGTTCTTTATCAGACCATCTTGTTGTTCTGAGATGTTTGCCAAACTTTTGCATTGGCAAAATAGTTGGTTTTACCACTCTTTCAGTAATTGCATAATATCATTTGCCATGCATGAGAGATGTTCTTGCAGCTCAATTTGTATTAGTTTGTTTTAATCGATTGCTTGTTGGCTGTTGGGTCAGTGACAGTCTCCCAATGTGAACCCAGATTCAGTGATTCCCAGGCTGATTTTTAGTTGACTCACGAGTACATCCGCTTCTGTTGCATGAACCTTATATTGAACTTGTTCAAAACACTAGGCCATCAACTCTTTGATGGCTCATGTGATAACAGAGGGCCTCTTTGTGTCCACAGAAACTGTCAGGCACACGGTGTGTAACAGCATGGGTTCATATTTCTCTGGAAATTTGATTCACTGAAAGGTGTTTATTTTCACTGACCATGAGGCTCAAATTAAAAATTGTTGCTATTTTTAGAAATGTTGTATATATATTTTGTTAGAATATGGTCTAATATGAATGAATGAATATTTGTAAATAATGAAATGTCCTTAACACTAATAATATTAACTGTATAAAATATGTTTTTATATTATGTCAGAGTATCTTTAAATTAATTAATAAATAAATATCAAATTCACTAGTTTTAACAATTATTAAGTTTTTTTATATTTCTTCATGAGACCAACAAATAAAAAATTGCAAAGCACAAATAACTGATAAGGGATAATACACATTGTTGCTATTTTAATTTTTTTATAAAGCATCAAGATGAAAATATTCTCATTGTTTTAGATACAGTTAATTTATTAACAATAATTAATCAATTGACATTCATTAGCATAAATCCTATAATGTATCTTGACAACACAGATTTACAACAGATGACTTAAATGCAGCACTAGCGCCTGCATTGTCAAGCCGTATTTAAGCCAATATCCAAGTAGCAAACAGCGTTTGTCACATCTGAATCTCCCTCCATTAAACCATGCAGGCCTCTGAGAGTTCATAAGACTGTAATGAGGCTTATGCAAGAGGCTCTTTCTCATGAGCTTGCTTCTGATGCCTTTTATCATTGGTCATGATATGGTTTGTAAAATAAACTTTTATGTCATAGCACGTGTTGCTTCTGATGTCATGATTTTATGGTTATTTATTCAGTAATGCTTGATGAATGTGTCTGTGTGTATTACAGATCATAGAGTCTCTGGGTATAATGATCTACAAGGCTTTCGGATTACGGCCTGAAGGAGCATGAGGAGCGGGAACTCAGCCCTCCTCTGGAGCAGCTCATCGACCTCATGACCAACATGGCAGACACAGAAACAGACTGTCCTGATGAGGGATACAAGAGCGACGGAAGAAGAGGATGAGGAGAGGAAGAACCTGCAGAAGTCTCCAACATTCGTGGCTACCGTGACATCATTTCTGTAAGTATAGATAGATTAGTTCTGGGTGGTTTGTATTCAAATTTCCGAAAACTGGTATCATGTTATTTTTTTCAAAATTAAGCCGCTTTTCTGGTTTAGAGAGAACTGAACGTTCTTATAACCAAGAAATACCGTTAATAAAACATCTAAAAAACTTGATGTTTTGAATAATGTTTCAGAAAAACTTAATGGGAACGTTATGAATAGGGTTAGGTATCGAGAATGAAGAATCTGAATTGGAAACACGGGACTAACTTTCCGTTTTTCCCGGAATCGATTGAAAAGTAAAAATTTCGATTCCTAGTTTCGATATTCACAGGCCGTCGAACCGGAAGAAGAAACCGCTGAACAACACCAACGAAGAAGCGTCTACCGGAAATGTTGGCATAACTACGTGCGAGTCGAACATAAGTAGCTTGCGTTGGCGGTCCAAAGTGTGGCTTCACTTTTCTAAAAATAACGAAATCTCTGCAAAATGCAACATTTGTGACAAAATGAGTATTTGTGACAGAAGGAGTATTTCCTTCAGAAAGACCGTTGGTTAGCAAGGTTAGCTAAACTTTTTTGACCCTGCCTCTTTAAAGAATCGGAATCAGAAATCGTTAGGAACCAGAATCGAAACAAGGAATAGGAATCGGAATCAGAATCGCTCAAATTCAAACGATACCCAACCCTATTTATGAAAACGTTCTTATAACCTACAATTGTTATTTGGGGAAGAGGAGAGATTCACGATTGCACTGAACACGTTTTATGTGCAGGAGCGAGCCCAGAGAAATAGACCTATTCTTACAAGAGCAGCGTGTATCTGAGAGCGCGTGCGGCACATTATATTCCGCGCGTTAGCAGAGAGATTCGCTCTTGCGCATTATATGAATGTACTTTCGCGTTACAATAGTGCGCTCTCGACATTTGACAGGAAAATAACGCCATAGTTCTGCAGCATCCATTTTCCCTGTAACATAACACCAGAGCACTGCTGTATACCCTCGGCCTCACCTCAGGGCTGCGTCCGAAATCGTGTACTATGTGAGTATGTACTATATTTAAATAAGAACGTACTTCGACTGTTAAAAAGTATAATCTATATAGTATGAATACGGGTAGTATGAATGAGTCCGGACGTACTACATTCGCCATGTTGTTCGCGCATGACATACGCTGTCATAAGAGTGCGAAAATTTAAAGAGCCCATTCCAGTGTCTGCACCAACTTCACGCGCTTTTTACGTCATCTGAGCCGAACAGTCAAGGGAAGGTGTCTGTCAGCTGCTCGCAGATCATGCCTTTTGCGGAATTTCTCAAATAATATTTATTTACTAATAAATTTTACCTCATAAAACACACACACACAACCGCTATGAACAATGACAGATGTTTATTTTTGGCAAGAAAAAAGCCATTTATTTGCTTGTGATATTACCATCGATAAATAAACATGAATAATAGAGATACGCATATGTGTATGTGTTTATCTCCTAACGTTACAGCCGCGTCTCCGTTTTCCGCCATTTTCAACTATAACGACAACAACTCCTCTCCCGTGGCATCATGGGATAGGAAAGTGTCCATCGAATGCGCACTTCAGAATCTCGCCAGTCACTTAAGTCATCCGGGTACTTTTCGCATACTGTTTTTCGAAATCAATGTTTTCTGACATACTACTCTGCTCACATACTGTTTTTCGCATACTATATAGTAGGGAAGTATGCGATTTCTGAAGTGCAACATTGTAAAGGGTCCGTCTGAAACAGTGTCGCGCGCGCAGCGAAATAAAATACATCGGTATGGCGGTATATTAAAAATTAATATCATAACAAAAATATACACCAGTTTTTGGGATGAACGGGTATACGCACAGCATAATATAGATCATTATACATCGGGTTATGTGGGTTGAAATCAGTTTTATCATAAATGTATTAAATTAATGTAATTATTTTATTATCACTCATAAATTGGAATTTTGGACACTCTAGAGATTATCACTTGAAACAAAACAATACCCAATCAGAAAGCGAGCTGACGGAATACTACGTCTCCAGCATGCGCTGTAATATGCAAACTCCATTTTCACACCGTCTCCACGACTTCATCTAAACATTTTTAATTAAAAATAATGTATACAATATAATTCATGTAGAATTTGTACGTTTTTACATAAATAAAAGAAGTTTTCCCCTTTGTGGGTCTTGGGAAGCAAGATCTTGGCTTAATCTATTCTCTCTTATCTGTGAATGTTATTTACTGAGAGATACTCTCTCCGCTGGTATTCATTATGCTGCTCCCTCAGGCCCACTCCACTAACGCATTACCCTGAGACTCCATAACGGCATTTAGACACTTATCAGCAGTTATTTTAAATTAGTCATATTTATCAATACGCTAATGTAGCTGTGGAAAGAAAGAATACGACCAGACTGTGTGCGCACAGAGTTAACATCGTACTAAGCAGTACCTTTAACTTGTTCGCCATGAAAATACACATGGAAAAATAAACCACCTGAGTTAAACAACAACATGCATCTGGTAATGGTCAGTGTGGGTCACAGTACGTTCTGCATTATTCTGCAGGACCTTTTCAGGACAAGTTAGATAATCTCCTTCTTTTCTGTCTCGGAGCACAGAAACGAACCGTGACATTAGATTTCTTCAAGCTGACTGACTGTATTTATACTCTGTCTGATTAAAGAATTTAAAAGGTTTCACCAGGCAGAGGAAGGTTTACAAAAAAGATAAAGATAGTGTACTACTGTTGAGACGTGCCTCTTTTATTATATTGGGGGCCATTTGCTGGAATGGGAAAGTAAGAGGACTTTGTGGAGCATTCGTTTAACGTCCTCTGCCTTTAACGCTTATTATCACTTCGTATCTTCCTCCTGTAAAGTCTAGCAGGTTCCGCGCCCTAAGTTGTATTCACTTTTCCCTTGGCGTAATCAGTATTCTGGTCAAGCGCTGAATTGCCATGGCAAGACGCGTCATGGAGGAATCTGCGCTGTGTAAGACATTCCTGAAGAGGGCAGAGCTTGAGGAAGGTGTGGGGAGAAATGTCATTAAGCCGGTTGGAGGTGTCTTTGGTTGGTGTAATTGTATATTTAAAATGCGTGGTCATGCTCAAACTATTATACCTGAGACACTGAACTTTAAACGGGCCTGTGTTTTTCATCTGCTAGGCATGCAAGCTTTGGGTTTGGCTCTCAGCTATGTGCCAAATCATAATGTGTAATGCAAGAATTAACTTAGACTGATTCAGAAGATGTTTTTTTAAAGTCTGTGAAAGATGCAAGGATTAACTTACCAGACAGAGATAGAGGAGACATGCATTGACCTTAAAATGCACTTCTCTCCTCTACAACCCTGTGAACTATTTTTCAGGAGAGACTTCTTGACAAACATAGCAATTAGTAAAGATTTGTACTTGTAATGTAACCAGTTTGCTTGAGAATGGGGCAAAGCAGTGGAATGTTTGGGAGCATTGTTGTGTATAGTATATTTATAGCAACATTCAAATGGGAAATAATAAACTTTAAAAGTTAAATTTACCGTCATTGCTTGTTTGGTCTCAACATCTGGTCATATGATGGTGGCCCAAACAAATGGTACTCTTGTACATGGTACTTCCTGTACCAGAATTCCTGGTCTCATGCTGTGATTTTTAGTCTCAGTGTTTTCTCCTTTCCAGCTCTGCACATCTCACCTCCCCAGCCCAACGGATGCTCCCAGCCACTACCAGGCCGTATGCCGAGAGCCCTGTACACAGAGACCAAGGAGCTACGCACCTTCTTGGAGAAGATCAAGTGTGCCAAAGAGGTAATGACCCTCATATTGACCCTCATGTCTACACAGTTATTTATGGCACAATTGCCAATTGTGGGTTCCTTTTAAAAAAAAACAGTATATATACACACAAACACACATATTATCAGGGTTGTGTTCTCAGTTCTGTGTTATTTATGCCATATAAAACAAAACAAAACAAATGAAAGGTCAGCGTTTTGCAACGATATTGGTATAATTGGGTGAAAATCAAAACAGATGTTTATTTACATCGCTGAAAGCCTCATGAGGCTGTTGTGTTTATCAAATAGAATAGAGTGAGTGGGCTGACCGCTCAAGTGACTCATACACAGGCTGTGAAGGTGGTTTAAAACCAACAATGCTTTAAGTGCATTGCCAAACGCTTGTTTAATCTGGTTTTAATGCTGTAAATCTTGTACCAATGTTTTCCTAAAGGGCTTTGTACATATAGATTATAGATTATCTACACAGATCTGGAATTTCTATAATCCACTACAGTGGATTAAGATGACAACATTTAGAGAGAGATATTTGCTAAAGTATTGAATATGTAATTATTTTGCTATTTAATGAATTTGTTCTTAATTTATTAATTATTTGAACCATTTATTAAAAATGTTTTTATTTAACTTTTACATATTTGATTTTACGTGCCTCGTCATTATTAGATTATTGTATCTTAAATATTTTCAGAGCCGTTTTTAAAAATAAAGCAAGACTTTCAGTATGGCAAGCTCTTTAGCATTGCTTTGTAAGTTAAGCCAATTTTTATTGATATAACTGTCAACAGTGTTCCAGTGATTTATTAACAAACATTATTATGACGTGTTATACTTCTATGACATGGTTTTATTTAGATAGTATTAACTCTATTAACAATATTTGCATAGACTATAGCATGGCCCTCATACATTTCATTGGCTAAATGAAAGAGGGTCTAAATGTTACATTCAAGTCATGCAGAAACTTTTGATGATTCACTTAGTATTTTCATGATAACGGTTATGAACATCTTTACCTGTCAATACTTGACATTTCAACAGCATGCACTGCACTATTATGACTGCACTATGTTATCCATCCGTCCATCCATCCATCCCATCCGTTCCGTTATCCATAAACACATCCATACATCCATACATACATCCATACAGACACATATGTATCCATACATACATGCAAGCATCCATATATTCACCAATACATACACCCATAGATACATACACGTCGTTTATCATTCCAAACATACATGCATGCAATATGGATAAAAGTATTGGGACACCTGACCATTGCACCAACAGGGACTGTGGTGCAATGGTCAGGTGTCCCAATATTTTCTTGATCCCAGTGTTCCAGTTATGTATTTTTTTATTTTGAGAGATCTTTTTTGCATATTCATAATCAATACTAAAATTTAAATCTTGCCCTATATGTTTGTATTTATTCTATATAAAATAAAATTGCAGGGTAAAAAAACATACATACATATACACTCTACCCATTACTACACAGATACATATATAATGGTGTGCATTTAATTATTTTTAGGGATAGCTATTTGATCTCCCTAGTCAGACAGGCATGTTTAGCCCATTTTTGTGTAATGTGTTGATTGTTTAAACTGTCTCATGCAATCAAATGGCATGTGAACGTGTAACATGAGCCTTATCCTTCTGAATGTGTTCTTTCTCTCAAAAGCTTTAGTTTGCATTAGCCTGCTTGCTATAGCTCCTAATCCTCTAGCACCAAGTGGCACTGGGTGGAGGTCACATGTTGGTGGGTCGTGGCCTTTTGGGTGAAACATGAGCAGTTATCATGGGTCTAAGAGCAGGGCTGCTCAATCCTAAACCCGAATTTAGTTTTCTGAGACCACAAAGCGCTTCACACATGGAAGAGGGCAATCTCTTCAACCAACTTCACCAATGTCCAGCATCCACCTGAAAGATGCGGACGGCAGCCATATTGCGCCAGAACGCCCACCACACACCAGTTTATTGGTCAAAAAGAGACCGAGATGAAGCCAATTAGTATATAGGGATGATAATGAGGCCATGGGGCAAATATGGCTAGGATGCCAAGGTTAAACCCCTACTCGTTTTCGAAGGACATCCTGGGATTTTTAATGACCACAGAGTCCAGACCTCAGTTTAACGTCTCATCTGAAGGACGGTGCTCTTTGACAATATAGTGTCCCCGACCTGTCACTAGGGTGTTAGGACCCACACAGACCACAGGGTGAGCGCCCCTTCTGGCCTCACTAACACCTCCTCCAGCAGCAACCTGGTTTTCTCATGAGGTCTCCCATCCAGGTATTAACCAGGCTCAGCCCTGCTTAGCTTCAGTGGGCAACCAGTCTTGGCCTACATCTCTAGTCAAAACACATCTTAAACCGCTAATCCAGGACCAATTTCACATGCTATCTGTTCTAAATAGTATACAAGATTAGATTGAGCACCTCTGCTTTAAAGGAGAAGATGAGTGAAGAGAGCGAGTGGAAAGGGGCAGAAAAAGGCAGAATCTGCTGTGTGGTTCTTTTGATCTCAGCTAGATTGACAGAAATAGTCTCGCTCTGATGATTCAGAACTTTTTCTCTGTGTCTGTTTCTTTTTCTTTCTTATGCATCAATGAATGCAGCAATGAATGCAGCACAGTTGTGTTTGATTTAAGGGATCAGACTATGGGTTACAGGAGGGGAAAGACGCAAAATCACCAAAGGAAGTTAATAAGCAATCCAAGCGGCAGCAAAATAATGAGTTATTGTTCTGACCATAAGCCTGGTTTATATAATTTGAAGGCTATGCCAGAAAAAAATCCTAATTTAAATTGTACACATTTTAATTTGTCCTGTGATGGTAAATCTCTTTTATTTTGTCAAATGTCAAACCACCCAAACTCAAAACAAACAGGTTGAGAGCATATTCTGAGCTAAAGTCTACTAAACATATTTGTATAGTTTGTCGATTGGTTGCAGGTGGCACAGCCATTACCACCATCATGGATGCTGTTGTCCCAACTTCAACCCTTTGTGGAAATGACCTTTTGCCTGTATAGTGTAGACTAGTTAAAATAGATTAGCTGCATATTGATCATGCTTCAATATTGATGAATTAATATTGTCCTACTTACTTGGACCGTCTGTCACATGAGAACAAATCGATTTACAAACAAGCCAGACACACAATGGTTAAAGCGTCATTGACTACTTTTTATTTTAACACCAGACTGAGGACAACCTAGGCCATCTGTAAAACAAATTCTGAATACATTTTATTGAATATTTCATGGGATTTCTAGTACATTGTACATATGTACATATGAAGAGTTCAGATGCAAAAGCCTCTAAATGCCATTTGAAATTTTCTTCTAAAATGACAATTTTTATCAAGCTTGTATATTTAAGTTCAGTAATTTCACTTAAATGACAATTAATAGGTAATCTTCATTGCCATTTATGTGAAATTACTGAACTTAAATATACAAGCTTGATAAAATGATCATTTCAGAAGAAAATTTCAAATGGCACTTAGAGGCTTTTGCATCTGAACTCTTCATATATACAATATGGAGTGTTGTGTGTGTGTATACACAATATCTCACAAAAGTGAGTTCACCCCTCACATTTCAGCAAACATTTTAGTATATCTTCTCACGGGACAATACTATAGAAATTAAACTTGGATATATTTTAGAGTTGTCAGTGTGCTGCTTGTAAAGCACACTTGCATATTTATATTTACTATATATTTATATATTAGGAATTTTAAAAAATGTGGGGAGAATATATTTCTACATAGGAAAATGTTTTTATAAATAAAATGTTATATATTTTATATATTGTTTTTTCAGTTTTGAGAATTATTTATATATATATATATCTGTGGACCCCTTGCCAGATCTTCACAGCCCTCTTCTGAAACCTTTGGAATATGTCTTAAGATCTTTTTCTGTCTTTTTTTTTTCTCTCAGAATTTACGAAAGATGGAAGGAGAAACACAGGAGCCCGTCAAAGACCTGAATGAGTTGCAAAATGCTGACTGGGTAAGAGTTATACCACTAGCCAAAATAATGCTGCTAAATGCAGTCAGACTAGGCTCTATTAAAGGCATAGCTCATTTTACAGACTCCCCAGAGTTAAAAAGTTGAGTTTCATCGTTTTTAAATGCATTCAGACGATTTTCTGAGTATTTGAAGAATATCAGGTAACCAGACAGTTTCTGGTCTCATTGACTTCTATAGTAGGAAAAAAATATATACTATGGAAGTCAATGAGACCAGAAACTATCTGGTTACTGATATTCTTCTAAATATCAGAAATCGTCTAAATGGATTTGAAATGGTAAAACTCAACTGTTTAACTCAGGGGGGAGTGGTAAAATGTGCCTATTTCCAAAAAAAAAAAAAAAAAAGTGGAGTATCCCTTTAAGAGTGCACTTTGGATCAGGATGTGTTTTTCCACAGGCACGGTTTTGGGTCCAGGTAATGAGGGACCTAAGACATGGTGTGAAGCTGAAGAAGGTCCAGGAGCGTCAATATAACCCTCTACCCTTCGAGTACCAGCTCACGCCTTATGAGATGCTAATGGATGACATCCGCTCGCAACGCTACAAACTTCGCAAGGTCATGGTTAGTGTGGACATGATAAATATATGAATGGATGATTCCCGAATTGGCTTGCATGTACTCAACCTGACTGTTTTCAGAGCATATGTTGTGATTTCAGCATCTTTTTACAATTTTATTTCTCCATGAGTCACTTTTTCCTTTTGTACCAACATTACAGTCACACAGTTCAATTCACTTTATTGCTGTTTGTTACAGAGATCATAAACCAAAACAATGTTTACTTTGCTTATCAGAATTCAAGCAGGCTTATTTCTGAAGCTGTAGGGTAAAAATGTTTATTGGGTTGAACTGGATCAAGTGAATGACACTGAAAACAGTATATCAAGATGGATGTAGGTTATTGTGTAGAAATAGACATATAAGGTTGCAAACCTTTCAGAGAGCTGCCACGTCAACACCTTGCATGATAGGCCAATTTGAACCTAGTGAAGGAAATGGGTCAAACATTTTTCTATAATAGCACATAGCTGTCACTAATAATATTTGAATGCATTCTTCAGACAGGACACTTGTTTGATATTTGTCCAGTGCATTCTTTTCTGACTTAATGCAAATGACACAGACTTTGGGTTTTAGTTTACTGACAACAAGAGCCTGTCTGACCTTTGCTCCCTGCTGTGCCTTCTTTTGACTGCAGGTCAATGGTGACATTCCTCCGAGGTTAAAGAAGAGTGCCCATGAGGTCATACTGGAGTTTATTCAATCCAGGCCTCCACTGAATCCTGTAAGCATGAAAGGATACAAAATACACTTACTTTGGTCATTTGTGAGAGTATCTTTAAAATTAAATGGATCTATTTATACAAATTATATACACCTATAACCTCAAACCTTTCAACCATTGTTTCTTTGTGTGTTTGGGTGTGCTTTTAGGCTTCTGCTCTGGTAAGCTTAAGCCTCATCCTCAAATACCTCCAAGTCTTCATGAACGTATCCTGGAAGAGATCAAGTCGGAGAGAAAGCTGAGGCCTGTCTCACCTGACATGCTCCGAGAAGTCGACTCGGTTAGTGCACTTCTTCACATCATTTAAGCATATGACTAAAAACATAAGCTGGACTACATATACTAATAAAAAACACTGCCATTTTTATTTAGAATTATATACACTACCAGTCAAACATCTGGGTCATCTACTATTTCTTTCTCTTTTTTTCGATTATTATAATAATGAAGCTATCAGAACTATGAAATAACACAAATAGAACTATGGGATTTATATAGTGACCAAAATATTACTTTTCCTTCACTAACTAGTCCAACTTTTCCATTAAAAAAGAAAACATTACTCATAATTATGTTATAAACAACTGTTAATAATAATCATTAGATGATAATAGTAATAGATAATAGGTATGTTTATGTATATAATATGTGCGTTTATATATATAATATATAATTATTATTTTTTTTAATTCAACAAGCCTCCATTTATTAATGCAGAGATAATAGCACAGTTTCTAAAGATTTAAGCATAATCAAAAGGTTTTTAAAATCATGGGGAAAATTTAATCAAGTGTGTCCACATTTTTGACTGCTAGTGTTCATCATTTATTAGTGCACCATTTCTCCTTGTTCTGTGCACAAATATTTTTCCAAATACATTCTATTCATATTCTATATACAATATTGATATTACTTAGCATTGTATTTACACTGTAAAAAAATATTGTTGGTTTAACTTAAAAAAAAATTAAGTTAAAAAATGTAAGTTCATTTGAAATGGAAAAATTGAGTTAATACAATGGAGATTGATTTAATCATCAGAAACTCAAAATATTGTGTTATCTGAACTACATAAATTATCTAAGTTGATTTGACAAAAGAAAAAATGTTGTGATTACAAATCATGAAAATATTTTTTTACAGTGTACATTAAAACGTTGCTTCATGCTGTTTACCTAAATATCAAGTACTTTAGTCATGTGGAGTGAGGTGAGGAGTACTGTATGTGTCGATGTGATTAGAGACAGACAGCAGTACAGATGTGTGACAGTGTGTCTCATGCATGGCTGCTTGTGTTTTACTGAAACATTGCAGTTTTCAATTGTCTCTAACAGTGTCTGTAGTAAAGCCCTGTGTCTCTAACTCTCGTGCTGCACATTTAATTTACAGCTGTAAATCTCTAATATTTCTCACCTTGGGGTGATACTGTAGGTTTTTATAATGTATTTATTCACCTTGTTACAGAACATTAGATTCATGTAACATACTGTACATCAGCTCCATTGATATTTACAAGGTTATAGAGAGGGTACATAATCCTAATAGTGTTGCCCTGAGATTTGCTCTGTAGAACTGAATAGTTAAAGATTGTAAGGTTTTAAGTTGAATTTGTGCATACATAAAAGCCTTTAGGCTATTTATGTGGATGATTGTACAGTTACACAAGCACAAATTTGCTAATCATTATATCAGACTGATCCATGTTGGATAAATGTCTCAAGATTTAAGTCGCTTGCAGCAGACTTAATAAAGCTTAAAGTTTGCATGCCATGAGTGTATTTTCAGTTTGTGTGGTGAAAAGAGGATTGTTTTCTCCATTTGCCTAAAGAGACTCTATAAACCTTTAAAACTTAAAGGAGATTATTATAATAATAGTTACTGTATGTTTTTTGAATAGTTGGACTGTACTATTTTCTCACATTTTAAATTTAAGGTTAAATAGTGGTTGCCCGGTCCAAAACTGTGATAAAGAAATTGGTTGCTGGTCTCATAACACTGGTTGTGTGAATGTGCTGTCCATTATATGTTGCCAGAAAACTTCATCAGTCCTCAGTTTCGTAATGTGAATCATAGCTTTGTCAGTATTACTTGCATAGTGGTTGTCTGGTATAAAATTGTACAAAAATAACATGGATTCTTTCTTTATCCCAAAAGAAATGACATGTTATTTGACTGCTCAGCTGTAGAATTGTGTTCCTGTTTATTAACAGATTTACAGAATCTGACATTGAATGCATTTACATTTAATACCTTGTTTTAACCCATAGCTTTATTTATCTTTCTCCCTCTCTTTTCATCCATAACCTCTGCCTCTCTCTCACAGTAATGCGCCCACTTAGCATGTCTGTCAGTTTTGACTCATCAGGTAAAGACTTCACTGTGGCTTTACCTCTGTTAGCTCACCCTGCTTCTGTGGTTGTGCCTGAGCCTCCTCGGCTCGCCCCTACCCTCATGTCACGCTCCTTTGCTGGTGGGGCTCGTGGCATTGATCCTGATAGTCCTCAGAGGAGGAAGAGGAAGGCAGTTCAGCCTAAAGGAAATCCTTCTTACATTGTCAGAGATTGCTAGAGGTCTGTTTAGAACCAGGATCGCATTCTGGAAAGGCTGGAATACACTACACAGCTTTTGCCCACTATTTTGCAGTCTGGACAAGTTGGTCAGTTGTTGGTAAATGTCAGATCAGTCTGCTGATTTCGGTCAGCTTTTAATGTTTTGAGAACTATTTTAGAACACATTGTTTCATTTGTCATGCATTTCCTAGCAATCAGGCACGTTTCTGTGCAAGTTCGTTGCGTTCGGAACGACTTGAACGTCTGGTAGTGTGTCATTTACACTGTGACTGCAACAAAGCGGCCATTGCAAATCCATTTGTTTTTCTTGTCAGAAGTAGCTTGAGCGCTTAAACACTTCAGAAATTGGGGTATCAGTTTACTGTTGGTAATTTGTCGCATCACGCCGCATCCAGTGTAGATAGTAATCACTAATTTATAATGGTTTTTATTAGTGATGCACAATATATCGGCCGGCATATCGGTATCGGCCAATATATGTTAATTTTTAGTGTTATCGTCATCGGCTTGATAAGAAAATTAGGCTGATATATTAAAGCTGATAATTAATGCATTATTTCCTTCAGCTGAGATGCTTCAGATGCACTGTTCAACATGATGGTTTGGAATTGCTTGAAATATGATTGGACAAAAAGTGTGGCACTGTCGTATAGTCCATGTAAACTATATGATGTGATTGGGATATGGATTTTAATGGTGAGACTTTTGTTTTTGTCATCAGACTCTCAAAAATGAAATAAAAATTTGGATTTAGATTTATCGGCCAATATATCGGTTATCGGCTTTCAAGTATAAAGAATTATCGGTTATCGGTATTTGGCCAAAATGTTCATATCGGTGCATCCTAGTTTTTGTGTGCTTTTGTCACGTCGTGATCGACTTTGTCTGACAATAAAGTTATATAGTCATATATCTGCTGTAGACAAAGTGTTAGTGTATGATGGACAGAGTTTCTCTGAACCATTCACAGAGTTGTTAGGTATGATGCCTCATGTTTTAAAATCTGTTCAGATTTTTAAAAGTCATGTGGTGTATTCCAGTTTCAGGAATATCAGTTATTACATTTTTAGCTGACCTAATTAAGACGCATTCAAATAAATAAAACCCAGATATAGAGAATAAATCTAGGTTTGTTAGTAAGCTTTTCTCTGAAGCAATGACTTCTAGATATTTGCTTATACAGTCAGTAGAGAGTAACTCTAATGTCCTGGTTCTTATTGTAATTCTTAATAACCAGATTATTTCTTGGATTGAATAGACTTTAGTTATACAAATATATACCATGTTTAAGTTTGACACCAGTGAAAATGAGGCATACATGGGTATATATGAATATATATATATATATATATATATATATATATATATATATATATATATATATATATATATATATATATATATATATATATATATATAATAATTTAATTATTAATTTAGGGTGGTATCATGTTTTTTTCCATCCACAAATGTTATGAAAAAAGAGATTCTCCCTAGCAAAGTAAAAACCAAATGCATTTTTAGTTAAAACAATGGAATAATTAGAGATTTGTTAATTTAGATTTTGACCAGTTGCTATTTAATTGATTGCTCATGTTAATAAGTATGATACAAGTATATTCATTTTGACAGCCCTAAAAATACATGTTATCCACTTCCCCCTAGGAGTTTCCAGACAGCCGTTTTAAAAACCTTAGTATAAGAACGTTCACACTACACATGTTTCCATCCAAAGTTGCAAATTAAACTTTGAAGAATTAAAAACTTTCGTATAAAACAAACACTGTCGTGTTATCTTGCATTCAGAGGTGTGAGAGTGTTCTGGCAGGTTATTATACCAAATCATTTTGATGACACTTGGGCTTAGGCATTTCAGAATATTGACTAAATTTTTAGATGATATGCGAATGAGTTTGGTCATGAAGTTAGTCCAGTTATCTGAATCGCACTGATCTTTTGAGGCAGTCACGTGATTTCTTTTCTTTTTACGCATCCTGGAATTTTCAGTAAATGCGTTTCATCATAGTTTATGCAAATGTTTTGTTACAGAATAAAAAAAATTTCATCTCAACTGAGCACGATTTTTTAAAGCGTATTTTAAGATTTTATGTGCATCTTGTCATTAAGTTCAGTTTTTTAAATGCCATTCCCCAACATTTACATTTAAATATGTGGATGGAAACATAGCTACTGGCTGCATTTTGCAGCAGCATATTTCATTCCCAATGAGAGTTGGCAATTTCTGACAACATTAGTGACCGCAAGCTCCGCTTCTACGCAAATGGAAGCAATGCGGAGTTAATCATTGTCGGTGTTTAATGAATAAAGCCCACTAAATTTCCTTCTCTTGGAGCCTTGTTTTCATTTGCGTTAGATTAAACAAACCATATACACTAAGGCCAATAGTTTTTAATCTAAAAGCGTTTTTCCTAGCCTCCAATATGGCTGTTTGCACTGGACTTTCCTGTATAATTCCTCCCTCTGTTAGTGCACATATCCTTCCACCTCCATATCCCACTAATCCTCTGTCATGTATGGCTGCTGCTTCTCTATAGATGCACTGTGTTTGTGCTTTATTGTGCTGATGTCACAGTCACAGCAGTTAGCCCCAAAGCTGCTGATTGGTTAACCTAAAGTGTGGTTTACACTCATATATTAACTTACTGTGTGAAAGTCAGCTACAGAAAGACGTGTTTTGTGCTGTTGGGATCATATTGAAAAATATGTTCCTTTTAGGCGCAGGCAAAAGTATGAGCACCCACAGGACTTGTTCCAAAG
This sequence comes from Hybognathus amarus, assembly GCA_030378365.1. NCBI lineage: Eukaryota > Metazoa > Chordata > Actinopteri > Cypriniformes > Leuciscidae > Hybognathus > Hybognathus amarus. The sequence goes on from JAQIUQ010007632.1 coordinate 291,011, forward strand.
CTCAGGTAAATATTCCTGATGCAGAGCATGACTGTCACATCACCTCTGAGCGTCAGTAGTGGGGAATGCCTGGGTTCTGAGAGCTTGTGTGATGAATGGGACCGCAGGATCTCACAGAATTCAGTTTCTGAATGAGGATTAGTCTCAGTTTAAGAGGGGGGTTATGTCACTCAGTATAGGGTCCACGGCATCAATATTTAATATGCTGCCAGTTTAATTTTATACTCGGTCCATCTAAAAATGTTTCTGTTGTTCTAGAACTGCCTCACTTGGAGCTCGAGCTGACGAGAAACATTGACCGATGGGATTTCAGATATATTTGTTTTACTTAATATAGAAGTTTTTTCTCAGTATCTTAGCTGTTAGTATACTGGTCTTTATTATATTCAGTTATTTGTATTGTATGCTCTTTTGCTGTGTGAGAGTCCCATACATTGTATGTAATGAGACCATTGTCTCATTACATTAAATTACATTACATGATAATTGATCGTATGAGACTAGTCTCAGTGTTTTGGTGTTTCCAGAGATTTCCATTTCAATTCGAAGTTTTTTTTTTATCATTATTTTAAGAAGAAATACTTTTTCTTCAGCAAGGCAGCTTTAAATTGATTCAAAAGCTATATATATATATATATATATATATATATATATATATATATATATATATATATATGCACATACAGCTATGGAAAAAATCGAGACCACTGCCAAATCACAGTTGCTCTAAATTTCAGAATATAAATAATAAATCCAGAGCAACCTGATTTGGCAGTGGTCTCTTAATTTTTTAAATGTGGAAATTTTGTCAATATGTAATATTTCACAGTATTAGCTTATTACTGTGAATAAATGCAAACTTGGTGAGCACGGTAACTATTTTAGACATTATCAAATACAACACCCAAATATTAAAACCATATTGTTTTTAAACCTCATCAATACCGTAGAAGACAACTAATCACAGTTAACATTGTGGCTATTGATTTGTGAATTACACTATTTTAATTTGCTGATTCTTAACAACAATGCTAATGGAGATTCAATGCTATCGCATCTGATGTAATTTCATGACTATATTTCTTATTGTGCATAGCCTTTCACCCCTGATACCACCTAGGCTGTTTAACTCCCTAAGTGCAAAAATTTTATTAAAAAAAAAACAATTTCATAAGTCAAACAAAAATACATTAGATAAATGATTGAAAATCCAATAAAATTAATTATTAAATTAAATTGTCATTTTGGATTTTGAGTGTTTTGTAGCCATTCGAGACATGTATTGTATTACTAGCTGTGTCTGAATGCACTGAATTTTCCCTTATAGTGCAATTTGTGGCATTTGCTATGTAGTAAGTGAGTGAACCGCTTCTTTCACAGTATATCCATGAACACGTAAATACAGTAACTCATGCGCCTTATTAATTCAGCAACACAGCAGAGATGCCTTAATGGACAACATTTCCAGTTTTCCTTCCCTCACTTTCCACTTACTGTTTGGAAACTTCCCAGTTTCTTTAGCATCAGGCTAGATGCTGAGACATGGCTACCAGACAGATGGAATCTCAATGTGAACAATTTCAATGTGAACTGTTAGTGCTCAAGATCAGAACTATTTGAAGTTGGGTGCAGTGAAAACAAGTATCTCTTTCCTAATGTGCACACCATTGCTGTTCTGATTGGTACCTGATTATGTCCATAATGGCCATCCACACAGACATGCCTGACGGACCCCGAAAGTTGGCCTCAAGCACACTGTGCCTGGCCAATGGCACGAACGCCGGCTCGGAGCCCTGTAAACGGTGTAGCCGGAGGACAGCCGCTGTCCCACAGAGGAAGAGGTTGCTCAAAGCACCTGACGCTGGCTGGAGTTCAGCAGCTCATGACTCTGAAGTGAGTGTGTTTCTATATTTTCTATATTGCAATAGCCCTGCCAATATGTTGAACCAGACTTCTAGGTGAATCCCGTGGGAGTCAGATTCCATTAGCCCTCTTTTTCCTTTCTCCAGGAGGGACCAAAATACTCGAAAATCCGACAGCAGCTCCAGCATATCCACCTCACTGGTTGAGGACAGCATCACCCAGAGTCCGTCCATGGGCAAAAAGAGTAAGAACCACTGAAATATACAGAACTTTTAGTATTTGCTTTCCAACAAATACATGTCATTGACTCTATGGTTCGTTTCGACTGAAATTTTGCACTCTGTTTTGTCTTTCCCAGTTCCTCCAAAGTTCCTTCCCATATCTTCCACTCCTCAACCTGACAAACGCTTCGACTGCGCAGAGGAGGCACTCCATAAGAGAAGGAAGCTCCCACCAGCGAACGGGCTTTCCTGCCTCCGTCTCGCCAGAACTCCAAATCTCTGGTAACTACAACACATACCTTTCCTTTAGCTCCATGTTTTTGACATGTTCCTGCCTGAAAAGTTGTTTTCCTTGTTGAGTGGATCCTAGGACAGTAAATGATAGAATAACTTGGTGTAAAGCAGTCAGTTGGCTGCAGGCTGAGGTCGACACTAAAGGCCCGGACACACTGGGGACGAATATCAGTGCAGCGTTATTCGTCAAACGTTTTTCAGACGCGTTTTTTGTGTTCACACACAAGCCATTTCGTTATCAATAGTCTAATGGACATGCAAATTCATTCCATTGACATTAGATGGTGCAAATTTGCTCTGCAATACCACTCACATAACAGTTCTCCTTCTATCAAGATGTTTGTAGTCGCTGTCACATTTGTCATTTAGTTCTTTCTGTTATAGCACCAATCAGACGGCAGATCTGCATTCATCTTTCCTTGCATGTTCCCTCGTCTTATTTCTTCCTGGCTGTGAAGACGGCGATGCTACTAGGGCGTATATCTTTCTCGCCGCCTGCACTGTGCGCTTGGCAAGACACGTTTTGTATTTGAGCGCCCCCTAAGTTGTGTTTTACTGTAGCTTTGTTTTCAGACGCAGTGCGTCAAACTAAAAAAACAAACACCGAGGCGTTTTTTAAAAACTTACGCTTTTACGTGTGGCGTTTTACACGTCAGTGTGAACACTCACATAGTCACAAGGCTTTAAACGTCGGCGTAGGTGACGCGCGCGTGGAAATTCGTCCCAGCTGAACCGGCCTTTAACTGTCCTGAGTCTTGTGAAAGTATAATTACTGTAATTTTCAGAAACTCTGTCCAGTGTCATAACATTGCAAGGACCTGAGTGTAGAGAGAGAGCGTCAAAGGAGAACTTGTGCTTTCATTTTCAATTCAGAAGTCCAATTAAAGTGTACCATATGCCATACAGCTGCTTAGGGGGCTTGGATGTATTGTTAGGGGAACGGACTGGGACTGCTCTAGCTTCTCGTCTCATTCACACACTGAAAGCAGCTACAGCTCGATCATACACATGCCAAAAGGGAAAGATTTTCATTGAATAATGTCTTGGACCACGATGTTCAAGAGTTTAAGGTCAAGGAAGATCGCTGTTTCTGTTTTTAAAGCTACACTGTGTAGCTCTGAGTTTATTCTTAGCTAAAAAACATTTTTTTCAAAACAGATTTGTCCTTAACATCTATAATGTATATCTACTTTGTCCAAGTAGATAAGATTCTCGCGAGTGTATAATACTGGCCATTGAAAATACATACGGGTAGAGGGGTTCTAATGTCGGCCGGCACGTTGCCCTCTCATCTTGAAAGTACATTAGACAAAGAGGGACATACCCGTCAATCAAGTCTTCGCTTTTTGCTGCACGGTCTGAGTCAAACACTCATGGACGAGGTTCTGAACTGGGAGACTGGAAGCCATATTCATCTTGGACTACATTGGCCACTGTAGAAGTTAAAACGAAATCGGAATTAAGAGGAACAGAAACTAATATTTACTGGATGGTCATATACCTTTTCACCACTAGATGGGGGTAAAGAATCACACAGTGGGAGACTTTAGAAGAGATACAGACTATCATTCTTCAAATGCTGAATTCTGATTTCAGGAATTCTGTAAATGAATGTATCGTTGTTTCCACAAATATCAAGCAGCACAACTGTTTTCCACATTCTATGATAATAAGATATGTTTCTTGAGTACCAAGCCAGAGTATTCAGTGACACTGAAGACTGGAGTAATGGTGCTGAGAATTAAGCTTTACCATACTCAAGGAAAAAATTAAATTAAAAATGCATTAAAAAAAATATATATATATATTCGAATATTCACGAATATTCTACTATTTTTATTCTATTTTTGAGTCTAAAATAAAAAGTACCCTTAACATTCTAACGTTAGATGCATCATATCACAACTATCGCACCTTGATAGATTTACTACATGCAGCTTAATAAATTAAAAATGGCTGCTTCAGATTTAGCCATGCTGACTGTGTTAGGTCCCGTTTAAAAGCAATGTAACTGATCAGTGCTGATTGCGAAACCTCTGAGGTCTTTGAACGGTTGTAAATTTGACAGTCACAGACCTTTTACATGAAAATGATTATTTTAGATAGTGAGGTGATACTGTAGTTTTATTGCATATACTGAGATAGAGAGCTGTAACTGTCTCTACTTTCCTTTCCTGCCTTACACTGAAGCTGTCCTCGGACAACAAGGTAAAGCACACATCTTCCACATTCTCATGCCCACAGATTGTTACATTATTTTGGAGGAGTCATTTCATCACTATTTCATCTGCAGTGAGATCGCTTTATAGTCTTTCAGCTGGGCTGTTGCTTCAGTGTGTGTGTTAGCACAGTGTTGCATGGCCAGTAGGGAAACTGCAGAAGGAAATGGGCAGAGTCTATTATCACTTCAGTTACCCGTCATCAAGTATATTTTTACTGATCTGTAATGGAAGACAACATTGATCAATCGAACTTCCTCCTTTTGAATAATGCTTAAGTTATGTGCATCATTCAAAGAGTGTTAGATTTTGATAAGTTAATGATTAAGATAGAAATAAAAGGGGATAATTTAGAGATAGCCAGCAATATTTGCAAAGTAATAATTATTATATTACATTATATTTTGTGCTGTCTAAATCGATTAATCACATCTAACATAAAAGTTTGTTTACATAATATGTGTGTGTGTGTGTATATATACATTTGCACAGTCCTAAATATATATACATATATATATATATATATATATATATATATATATAATATATTAGGACTGTCAAATGATTAATCACATCCAAAACAAAAGTTTGTGTTTATTTAATATATGTGGGTGCACTGTGTATAATTATTTTATATATTTAAATACACACACATGCTTGTATATATTTAAAGAAATATTTTCATGTATATACTGTGTATAGATTAATATATAATTTATAATATATATAAATATTTTAAATATAAATAGTATTTTTTTTTCTTAAATAATATATGCATGTGTGTGTGTGTGTATGTATATGTATGTATGTGTGTGTGTGTGTATATATATATATATATATATATATATATATATATATATATATATATATTCACAAAATAATTAGACACAGTGCACCCACATATATCATGTAAACACAAACTTTTATTTTGGAAAAGTATCTATACTGTATATACACAAACTCTCATATGTGTGTGTGTGTGTGTGTGCACACACACACACACACATATATATATATATATATATATATATATATATATATATATGTATATAAACAAACTTAATGTTAGATGCAATATTAATCACAATTAATCGATTTGACAGCACTAATTATATATTATATTATGTTATATTATATAACAGTGGATAGATATGCTTGGTTTTTTTTTTCTCATAATTTATAATTTATCAACAATTTAACCATGTGCTTTTGAAATAGGGTTGTCTTTGCTTTCTTTTTTATACTGGGTTAGTGTTTCTTAGACTTTCTGCCCATTTAAAATATACTTTCATTTACTTTTATGTAATTTACTTGTTTTATAACATTTAGGGAGTATCAGTGACATTTTGTACATGAAATTATACTCAAGTCAGTTTTCAACAAATATTAAATAATAGCCTTGTTGTTTTCTTCTGGTCAGGCTCAGCGCATTAGGCAGCGGTCGTGTGGTACGTCCTATTAAACTACATGTTGACTGATACTACAATAACACTGGGTGGCATAAAAGCCAATATGAGTCTGTTGTAGTGATGATTTGTCTTGTCGAGTGGTAGTTAAGGTGATTGAATGCGAGTATTAGAGATGTCTATTGGCTTTTATGTGTACTTAAATCAGTGTTCCTTATTAAATTGGGTAAGGACTAATCCTGGGCGCCATTCATTTTTTTTTTTTTAGACTTCAACTCGCCTTTATATGCAAATTTTGCATACAAGGCTTGACCTATAGAGGTGAATCATGCATAGCAACATGAACATAGTGTTTAAACATTCCTTTAATATTGCATTGCTCCATTGTGTTGTGGGTTTCGGTGTTTGGCACTGGGTGAAACCTTGCAGTAGTCCAATGGACTAGCATGTAATAGATTTTCCATCCTAATTCTTGGGTGTGACAGCATGGCATGTTTAATTATGCAACATATCCTTCGGCATGTTTGTGAAAGTGATGTGTTCGTTTCAGGAGGAGTTCTGCTACCCTGTCGAGTGCCTGACTTTGACCGTCGAGGAGGTGATGCATATCAGACAGGTTCTGGTTAAAGCAGAGCTGGAGAAGTTCCAACAGTATAAAGAGGTTTATAATGCGCTGAAGAAAGGAAAGGTACATTTTCTCTACTCTTATACATTCACTGCCCACTGATAACTGTACAGCCTAAGCTTTATTGAGATCCTCTTCTCTGAAACACCTCCTACTGGCTGCTCACTACATTAAGTGTTTAATTGTGCATTTCTATTCCGTTAGCTTTGCTTCTCGTGTTCGGACGAAGAAGTTCTCGCTCTTCACCTGGTCCTACACCTGCCAGTTCTGTAAGAGGTGGGTGGAGCTTTTCATTTAGAAATTAAAATGAATACAAAGTAGCGATGTGCAGTGGAATCATATTTCTTCTCCTTTTACTTCTCACAGGCCTGTTTGTTCACAGTGTTGTAAGAAGGTAAATGTAACATCTTTAACTCCTTGCTACTTTTGCATTAATATATATACATTATTATTTAAGCAGGGTCTCAACTCCAGTCCTCATGGCCACTGCTCTGCATATTGTGTATGTCTCCTTATTTAACACACTGACTCAGACCCTTAAGCTCGTTAGGATAGACTCTCATATCCTGACCGAGCTGAGGATCTGAATCAGGTGTGTTAGATAAGGGAGACATACACAATATGCAGAGCAGTGGGTCCCGAGGACTGGAGTTGAGAACCCCTGATTTAAAGTATTATGTTTTTTGCATGTTTTGAATTTTCTTTAGTGTGTAATGTTACTGAGCATGAAAAATATCTGCAAAGTTACTGTTTGCACTGTTTGTTTCTGAACTCCCTGAAACACCTCCAATGTAGTCTTGAGTTTTCTCCTGGGAATGAACATTCCTCATTTGAAATATTCATGTCCAAACCATACACAAAAAAAGGGGTGTAAAAACTCGCAGATAGGAACATGCCGACAACAGGAACTAAACAGAGCATTACTCACTAGAGAGGTGCTGCAATAATGTAAAATATGTGGAAAAATAATGTGTATTTTGAACAGTCTTTGTAAAAAGGGCATAATAGGTCATCTTTAATGTTTTTAAAATAAGCCTCTTATGTTCTAAAAGGCTGCATTTATTTCAAAATACAGTAAAAACAGTAATATTGTGCGATATTATTATAATTCAAAATTAGATATCGGCCGGCCGATCTATCGGGCCGATATTTGCGTTTTTTTACGTGTATCGGAATCGGCTGATATACAGTAGCTAAGCAAGTTTGCGGGTTCAAATGGAAAACGCGAATGCCTCGTCTATAAAACTGCTTGCCATTTGTATTTAGGGAGAAAATAGTAAGTAGGCTATCCGTTCAGTATGCATTAGGGCTGTCAATGAATATTCTAAATTCAAATATAAATTCGAATAGTTTTAAAAAACGGAATTTCGAAGGTTAAAATTAATATTTGAATGTGGAAAAACATGCCTGTGTTAGCAGACTAACATTACCACAGCACAGCACGCTTGGAGCGCTCAATGTCGGTTCTTATATACTGTGAAACTTCAATTAATGTATTTGTTTCAATAACTGAATGAAGTCTACTATATTTGCGATATATATATATTTTGCTGCTATATATCGGCTCCAAATATCGGCTCAAGAAAATTGGCGAAACTTCAATTAATGTATTTGTTTCAATAACTGAATTAAGCCTACTATATTTGCAATATATATATATATATATATATATATATATATAGATATATAGATATAGATATATACAGCTATGGAAAAAATTAAGAGACCACTGCCAAATCAGCAGTTGCCCTGGATTTATTATTTATATTATAAATAATAAATCCAGAGCAACTGCTGATTTGGCAGTGGTCTCTTAATTTTTTTCATAGCTGTATATTGCTGCTATATATCGGCTCCAAATATTCAAAATTAGATATCGGCCAGCTGATTTATCGGGCCGATATTTGCGTTTTGTACGTGTATCTGGGATCGGCCGATATACAGTAGCTAAGCAAGTTTGTGGGTTCAAATGGAAAACGCGAATGCCTATGCAATATACACGTAAAAAAACACGCAAATATCGGCCCGATGAATCGGCTGGCCGATATCTAATTTTGAATTATAATAATATAGCACAATATTACTGTTTTTACTGTATTGTATAATATATATCTAATATATATTACATAATATATATATATATATATATATATATATATATATATATATATATACACAGTATACATATACATGGTGATACATTTTATTTTATGTTCTTTGATAGATAGACAAAAAAGGATATTATTTATTCTAACTATAAATATTTTGTTACATTATCAATGTTTTACTGTCACTTTTGGTCAATTTGTTGCATCCTTGCTGAATAAAGGTATTACCAGTATTAGTCTGACTGACAGTTGTGTGCATTTTTCAATTTGCTAATGACCTCATATCCTCTCATCTCAGATGAAGTTGCCCTCCAAGCCCCATGCCAGCCTACCCATCTCCTCTCTGGGCCCCAGCATACTGCCCAGAAGGAGTCTGGAGCATCAGCCCCGGCAGAGAAGACCTCCTCCACATCCAGCCTCAAGCGCCACAGCTTTCAGCGCTCCATGTCCAGGTGAGCTTCAGAAATCATGAGTATCTCATCTGTACCACGGTAAGGGCTTCCACTAAGAGTGTTTCTCTGTCACGATCCATCTCAGATCATCAAAGCACGGTGAGCGCTCCGTCCTCCAAAGACGAGCTGGAGCTTCCCGAGCAGTTCAACAGAAGACTGGAGCACCATGGAGGTCTGTGTGGACTGCAAGAAGTTCATCAACGACATCATCAGCAACAGCAGGCGTAACCAGACCACCAAACGTGCCCGTCTGCACCGCAGGACCCATTCAGTCTACATGTCCAACACCAGTTCTTCCCACTTCAAACCTTCAGAACGGACTATCAAAGAGGTTTCAGGATCCCAAGTGTCTCGGAACTTTCACGGTGTGGCCTCTTCCTGATGTTCCTACTGTTCTCTCGCCTGTTGTGAACGTGCCAGACAGAAATAAGCTTGCTATGGGAAAGGTGTACGGCCACTTTTATTAGCTTTGTGACCGTACCTTCGATACCTCTTCTTTTCCATTTAAAAAGTGCCAGGGGTGAAGGAATAAAGCCCGTCCCTCTTCCAGCATGAGTCCTTAAAAGCACCAGCCTTCTCAGGAAATGGTTTGATTCTGTGATTGGAGCTTTGGAATGTAGTTTAACACACTTTAAACTTATTTTGACCAGATGAATCTGAATTAACACGAAATGAAAATGACAGGTGTGGAAAAGAAAACGCAAGGCTGCTTCTTGATTATCGAAAGAACCAAGGCCTGAATGTACATTTTCAATATAGAAGAAAGCGGTTTCAATTGTATGTAAATAGTAGCTGAATAATCAGCATGAGATGTTCTAGATGTAAATAGGCATCCAAAAGGACTAATTTTCCCCTTTTAGGAAGAGCTAGTCGACCAAGAAGACTGTTGATGAACTCAAGATCAAGTCTTACCAAATGTTTTTCTTATTGAACGTTTAAAATCGCTGCTGTAATAGTGAGACGGTCCAAATGAATGGCGTTTTAGATAATTACAGAGTACTTGCAGATATATATTTTCCTCTGATGGCAGTGTTTTGAGCTTTAGGCAAAGAGCGGAGGGCAAAGATGTGTTTTTTTAGAGCGGATGCTAAAAGCTGTAATGGAGCGATCGGCTGTGCCAAACAAATCTCCACATATCTGAGCAATATGTGTCTTGGACCTGATGTACATAGTCAATAACATTTACCGGAGATGGTGAAGGCCAGAAGCGGGAAACCATCGCTCTCTTTTAAATTGGAAGCGAACTTTTGTAGGATATGTTGTTTATGTACATATGCTGTATATCGTGAATCTCATATGATCCACTGGATCTGTTAAAATAGGCTCTATTGTTCTAAAGTTATATGATTTATATTATTAATATTGATTTTTATTTTTAAGTGTCAAATTTTGCTATCTTTTCATGTTCATTTTGAACCTTCACTCAACTTCTAAATATATTTTGTAATATTTGCAACCATGTTTATTTCGATGTCTTAACTTTGTAGATTATGTTATGTTAATCAATTACCCATTTTGTGCAATGAAAGACGCTAGAGTCTTTAACATCTAAGTAATATGAAGGTACTTGTAAGGATTTTTTGGAAAGATTTGTTCCGATTTTCCTTTAATGAAACCGCGTACACACTTATAAATACACATGCACTGCGATGGTATACAGGCCTGTTGACTTGTTCTTCTGTTTTGTGCAAAATCTGACTGTACTGCCTTCCTCTAAGCTAAAGAATGAGATGGTGTGCATGATGAAATCTATGGATTTTTTTAGACTAGAACAGAATTGCCAATAAATAAAGCATTTGAAAATTGAACATTTGGAATTGCATTTGATGTATTATAACATTCATCATCAGACTGGATATGTCAAGGAGTAATATGAGAGATAACATAGGATATATTATAACCATAATCGCATACCTCCATGGAACCCTAATAAAGAGGATGAGGTATATTTATGATGCTGGCAGTTTAAAATAGATCAGTTATATATCACATGTACTTAAGCCTCAAGATTATTCAAACTTTTCCACATATTATTACCTGAATATCGATGTTTAATTTTTTTTTTCCTTATGATTTTGTCATTTGACTATCCAAATAGCTGTGGATGCATGACAAACTAGCAGGGAGAACCGAATTTAAATTCTCCACTAGAGGGCAGAAAAACATCACTTTAGTTTCAACAGCTGAATTCTGGCATATTTACATTTCTTAAA